>QNTS01000251.1:588342-599538 GCA_003317085.1 Hucho hucho | reverse complement strand
ATGAATTTATTTGCAAATTATGGTGGAAAATAAGTATTTGGTCACATACAAACAAGCAAGATTTCTGGCTCTCACAGACCTGTAACTTCTTCTTTAAGAGGCTCCTCTGTCCTCCACTCGTTACCTGTATTAATGGCACCTGTTTGAACTTGTTATCAGTATAAAAGACACCTGTCCACAACCTCAAACAGTCACACTCCAAACTCCACTATGGCCAAGACCAAAGAGCTGTCAAAGGACACCAGAAACAAAATTGTAGACCTGCACCAGGTTGGGAAGACTGAATCTGCAATAGGTAAGCAGCTTGGTTTGAAGAAATCAACTGTGGGAGCAATTATTAGGAAATGGAAGACATACAAGACCACTGATAATCTTCCTCGATCTGGGGCTCCACGCAAGATCTCACCCCGTGGGGTCAAAATGATCACAAGAACGGTGAGCAAAAATCCCAGAACCACACGGGGGGACCTAGTGAATGACCTGCAGAGAGCTGGGACCAAAGTAACAAAGCCTACCATCAGTAACACACTACGCCGCCAGGGACTCAAATCCTGCAGTGACAGACGTGTCCCCCTGCTTAAGCCAGTACATGTTCAGGCCCGTCTGAAGTTTGCTAGAGAGCATTTGGATGATCCAGATGAGGATTGGGAGAATGTCATATGGTCAGATGAAACCAAAATATAACTTTTTGGTAAAAACCCAACTCGTCGTGTTTGGAGGACAAAGAACACCATACCTACTGTGAAGCATGGGGGTGGAAACATCATGCTTTGGGGCTGTTTTTCTGCAAAGGGACCAGGACGACTGATCTGTGTAAAGGAAAGAATGAATGGGGCCATGTATCGTGAGATTTTGAGTGAAAACCTCCTTCCATCAGCAAGTGCATTGAAGATGAAACGTGGCTGGGTCTTTCAGCATGACAATAATCTCAAACACACCGCCCAGGCAACGAAGGAGTGGCTTCGTAAGAAGCATTTCAAGGTCCTGGAGTGGCCTAGCCAGTCTCCAGATCTTAACCCCATAGAAAATCTTTGGAGGGAGTTGAAAGTCCGTGTTGCCCAGCGACAGCCCCAAAACATCACTGCTCTAGAGGAGATCTGCATGGAGGAATGGGCCAAAATACCAGCAACAGTGTGTGAAAACCTTGTGAAGACTTACAGAAAACGTTTGACCTCTGTCATTGCCAACAAAGGGTATATAACAAAGTATTGAGATAAACTTTTGTTATTGACCAAATACTTATTTTCCACCATAATTTGCAAATAAATTCATTAAAAATCCTACAATGTGATTTTCTGGATTTTTTTTCTTCATTTTGTCTGTCATAGTTGAAGTGTACCTATGATGAAAATTACAGGCCTCTCTCATCTTTTTAAGTGAGAGAACTTGCACAATTGGTGGCTGACTAAATACTTTTTTGCCCCACTGTATGTGTGAGTGTGTGGGTAGAGTCTAGTGAGTGTGGGTAGAGTCTAGTGAGTGTGCATAGAGTGAGTGCAAAACAATTAAGATAAAGAAATAACTAATAAATGGTGTCAATGTAAATTGTCCGGGTAGCCATTTGATTAACTGTTCAGCAGTCTTATGGCTTGGGTGTAGCTGTTCAGGAGCCTTTTGTACCCAGACTCCGGTACCGCTTGCTTTGCGGTAGTAGAGAGAACAGTTTATGACTTGGGTGGCTGGAGTCTGACTATTTTTTGTTCCTTCCTCTTACACCGCCGCGTATACAGGTCCTGGATGGCAGAGAAATCGGCCCCAGTGATGTACTGGGCCGTAAGCACTACCATCTTTAGCGCCTTGCTGTCGGATGCCAAGCAGTTGCCATACCAAGCGGTGATGAAACTAGTCAAGATGCTCTCAATGGTGCAGCTGTAGAACTTTTTAAGGATCTGAGGGCCCATGCCAAATCTTTTCAGTCTCCTGAGGGCGAAGAGGCGTTGTCGTGCCCTCTTCACGACTGTGTTGGTGTGTTTGGAACATGATAGGTCCTTAGGGATGTGGACACCGAGGACCTTGAAGCTCTCGACCTGCTCCCCCTCGATGTGAATGGGGACGTGTTCGGCTATCTGTTTCATGCAGTCCACAAAAAGCTACTTCACGTTGAGGGAGAGGTTGTTGTCCTGGCACCACACTGCCAGGTCTCTGATCTCCTCCCTATAGGCTGTCTCATCAGTGATCAGGCCTAGCACCGTCGTGTCGTCTGCAAACTTACCGATAGTGTTGTAGTCGTGCACGGCAATGCAGTCGTGGGTGAACAGGGAGTACAGGACTGGACTGAGCATGCACCCCTGAAGGGCCCCCGTGTTGAGGGTCAGTTCGGCGGATCTGTTTTTGCTTACCCTCATCACCTGGGGGCGGCCCATCAGGAAGTCCAGGATCCATTTGCAGAGGGAGGTGTTCAGTCCCAAGGTCCTTAGCTTAGTGATGAGCTTGGAGGGCACTATGGTGTTGAACGCTGAGCTGTAGTCAATGAACAGCATTCTCACGTAGCTGTTCCTTTTGTCCAAGTGGGAAAGAGCTGTGTGGAGTGCAATAGAGATTGCGCAATCTGTGGATCTGTTGGGGCGGTATGCCAATTAGAGTGTGTCCTTTCAAAGCATTTCATTGCTACAGATGTGAGTGCTACAGGGCGGTTGTCATTTAGACAGGTTACCTTGGCTTTGTTAGGCAAAGGGACTATGGTGGTTTGCTTGAAACGTAGGTATTACAGACTGGGTCAGAGAGAGAATGCTCATGCTCTGAGTATGCGTCCTGGTAATCCGCCTGGCCTTGCGGCCTTGTGAATGTTAACCTGTTTAAAGGTCTTACTCACATCGGCTACTGAGAGCGTTCCTTTACAATCAAATGCAGACCGCATTATCTACCAAGAGAATTCTCCTCGATTATAATCACAGCCGTGTACATCCCCCCTCAAGCTGATACATCGACGGCACTGAAAGAAATTCATCGGACTCTATGTAAACTGGAAACCACATATCCTGAGGCTGCATTTATTGTGGCTGGGGATTTTAATAAGGCTAATTTAAGAACAAGGCTCCCGAAATTTTACCAGCATATCCAATGTGCCACCCGGGCTGGTAAAATCCTGGACCACTGTTATTCCAACTTCCGTGATGCATACAAGGCTATTCTCCGCCCTCCTTTCGGCAAGTCTGACCATGACTCCATTTTGTTGCTCCCAGCCTACAAACAGAAACTAAAACAGGAAACGCCCGTTCTCAGGTCTGTTCAACGCTGGTCCGACCAATCTGATTCCATGCTGCAAGATTGCTTCGAGCACGTGGACTGGGATATGTTCCGGATAGCATCTGACAACAACATTGATGTATACGCTGATTCGGTGAGCGAGTTTATTAGCAAGTGCATTGGTGATGTTGTACCCATAGCAAATATCAAAACCTTCCCCAACCAGAAACCGTGGATTGATGGCAGCATTCGCGCAAAACTGAAAGCGCGAACCACTGCTTTTAACCAGGGTAAGGCGACCGGAAACATGTTTGAATACAAACAGTGTAGCTATTCCCTCCGCAAGGCAATCAAACAAGCTAAGCGTCAATATAGAGACAAAGTAGAGTCACAATTCAACGGCTCAGACACAAGAGGAATGTGGCAGGGTCTACAGTCAATCACGGACTACAAAAAGAAAGCCAGCCCCGTCGCGGACCATGACGTCCTGCTCCCAGACAAACTAAACAACTTCTTTGCTCGCTTTGAGGACAATACAGTGCCACCGACACGGCCCGCTACCAAAACCTGCGGGCTCACCTTCACCGCAGCCAATGTGAGAAAAACATTTAAATGTGTTAACCCTCGCAAGGCTGCCGGCCCAGATGGCATCCCTGGCCGTGTCCTCAGAGCATGCGCAGACCAGCTGGCTGGTGTGTTTACGGACATATTCAATCAGTCCCTATCCCAGTCTGCTGTTCCCACATGCTTCAAGAGGGCCACCATTGTTCCTGTTCCCAAGAAAGCTAAGGTGACTGAGCTAAATGACTATCGCCCCGTAGCACTCACTTCCGTCATCATGAAGTGCTTTGAGAGATTAGTCAAGGATCATATCACCTCCATCCTACCAGACACCCTGGACCCACTCCAATTTGCTTACCGTCCCAATAGGTCCACAGACGACGCAATCGCAATCACANAACCTCTCACTCAATGTCAGCAAAACAAAGGAGATGATCGTGGACTTCAGGAAACAGGAGAGGGAGCACCCCCCTATCCACATCGAGGGGACAGTAGTGGAGAAGGTGGAAAGTTTTAAGTTCCTCGGCGTACACATCACGGACAAACTGAATTGGTCCACCCACACAGACAGCGTGGTGAAGAAGGCGCAACAGCGCCTCTTCAACCTCAGGAGGCTGAAGAAATTCGGCTTGTCACCAAAATCACTCACAAACTTTTACAGATGCACAATCGAGAGCATCCTGTCGGGCTGTATCACCGCCTGGTACGGCAACTGCTCCGCCCACAACCGTAAGGCTCTCCAGAGGGTAGTGAGGACTGCACAGCGCATCACCGGGGGTAAACTACCTGCCCTCCAGGACACCTACACCACCCGATGTCACAGAAAGGCCAAAAAGATCATCAAGGACAACAACCACCCGAGCCACTGCCTGTTCACCCCGCTATCATCCAGAAGGCGAGGTCAGTACAGGTGCATCAAAGCTGGGACCGAGAGACTGAAAAACAGCTTCTACCTCAAGGCCATCAGACTGTTAAACAGCCATCACTAACATTGAGTGGCTGCTGCCAACATACTGACTTAAATCTCTAGCCACTTTAAACATAGGAATTGGATGTAACAAATGTATCACTAGCCACTTTAAACAATTTTGTATATAATGTTTACGTATCCGACATACTCATATCAAATGTATACACTGTACTCTAAACCATCTACTGTATCTTGCCTATGCCGTTCGGCCATCGACCCAAATCTCTAGCCACTTTAATAATTATAATTGGATGAAATAATGTATCACTAGCCACTTTAAACAATGCCATTTATATAATGTTTACATATCCTACATTACTCATCTCATATATATATATATATGTGTATATACTGTACTCCATACCATCTACTGCATCTTGCCTATGCCGGTCAGCCATCGCGCATTCATATATTTATATGTACATACTCGTATTCATTCCTTTACTCTTGTGTGTATAAGGTAGTTGTTGTGAATTTGTTAGATTACTTGTTAGATACTACTGCATGGTCGGAACTAGAAGCACAAGCATTTCGCTACACTCGCATTAACATCTGCTAACCATGTGTATGTGACAAATACAATTTGATTTGATTTGATTTGATCATACAGTCGTCCAAAACAGCTGGTTCTCTTACGCTTGGTTCAGTGTTGCTTGCCTCGAAGTGAGCATAGAAGGCATTTAACTTGTCTGGTATGCTCGATTCACTGGGCAGCTCTCAGCTGGCTTTCCCTTTGTAATCCGTGATAGTTTGCAAGCCCTGAAAGGTCCGACAAGCGTCAGAGCCGATGTAGTAGGATACAATCTTTTATGGTGATTTTCTTTTATCTGAATGGCTGTTTATTTACAGTCTCATTGTATGATTATGTACCCAAATTAATGTTTATTTACAATTTACTTGGTATAATTTTGTCAGCTCAAGGTCAGCTCTTTGCAGTATACTTACAGTTGAAGTCGGAAGTTTACATACACTTTGTCAACCACTCCACAAATGTCTTGTTAACAAACTAGTTTTGGCAAGTCAGTTAGGACATCTACTTTGTGCAAGACAAGTAATTTTTCCAACAATTGTTTACAGACAGATTATTTCACTGTATCACAATTCCAGTGGGTCAGAAGTTTACATACACTAAGTTGACTGTGCCTTTAAACAGCTTGGAAAATTCCAGAAAATGATGTCATGGCTTTAGAAGCTTCGTGAGTCAATTGGAGGTGTACATGTGGATGTATTTCAAGGCCTACCTTCAAACTCAGTGCCTCTTTGCTTGACATCATTGGAAAATCAAAAGACATCAGCCAAGACCTCAGAAACAAAATTGTAGACCTCCACAAGTCTGGTTCATCCTTGGGAGCAATTTCCAAACGCCTGAAGGTACCACGTTCATCTGTACAAACAGTAGTACGCAAGTATAAACACCATGGGACCACGCAGCCTCAGGAAGGAGACGTGTTCTGTTTCCTAGAGATGAAAATACTTTGCGAAAATTGCAAATCAATCCCAGAACAACAGCAAAGGACCTTGTGAAGATGCTGGAGGAAACAGGTACAAAATTATCTATATCCACAGTAAAACGAGTCCTATATCGACATAACCTGAAAGGGCACCCAGCAAGGAAGAAGCCACTGCTCCAAAACAGTCATAAAAAAGCCAGACTATGGTTTGCAACTGCACAAAGATCGTACTTTTTGGAGAAATGTCTTCTGGTCTGATGAAACAAAAATAGAACAGTTTGGCCATAATGACCACCGTTATATTTGGAGGAAAAAGGGGGAGGCTTGCAAGCCGAAGAACACCATCCCAACCGTGAAGCACGGGTGGCAGCATCATGTTGTGGGGGTGCCTTGCGACAGGAGGGACTGGTGCACTTCACAAAATAGATGGCATCATGAGGAAGGAAAATTATGTGGATATATTGAAGCAATATCTCAAGACATCAGTCAGGAAGTTAAAGCTTGGTCGCGAATTGGTCTTCCAAATGGACAATGACCCCAAGCATACTTCCAAAGTTGTGTCAAAATGGCTTAAGGACAACAAAGTCAAGGTATTGGAGTGGCCATCACAAAGCCCCTCAATCCTATAGAAAATAAGGTAGATGGAACTGAAAAAGCGTGTGCGAGCAAGGAGGCCTACACACCTGACTCAGTTATACCAGCTCTGTCAGGAGGAACGGGCCAAAATTCACCCAACTTATTGTGGGAAGCTTGTGGAGGGCTACCTGAAACGTTTGACCCAAGTTAAACAATTTAAAGGCAATGCTACCAAATACTAATTGAGTGTATGTAAACTTCTGACCCACAGGGAATGTGATGAAAGAAATAAAAGCTGAAATAAATAATTCTCTCTACCATTATTCTGACATTTCACATTCTTAAAATAATGTGGTGATCCTAACTGACCTAAAACAGGGAATTCTTACTAGGATTAAATGTCAGGAATTGTGAAAAACTGAGTTTATATGTATTTGGCTAAGGTGTATGTAAACTTCCGACTTCAACTGTATGTGATTCCTGAATTGATTGAACCCACAACCTTGGCATTGCCCTATATAGCAGAGGGATAATATAACATTTTGTTGTCGATCTTATTAATAGATCTAAATAAAAAATAATTATTCTCTCTTCAGACAAGCAGAAGGAGAACGAGAAGCAGCGTGAGGCTGCTTTGGCATTTTAGAATAAGGCTGTAACATAGCAAAATGTGGAAAAGGTCAAGGGGTCTGAATACTTTCCAAAAGCACTGTACTGTCGTGGCCAAAATTTTTGAGAATGACACAAATATACATTTTCACAAAGTCTGCTGCCTCAGTTTGTATGATGGCAATTTGCATATACTCCTGAATGTCATGAAGAGTGATCAGATGAATTGCAATTAATTGCAAAGTCCCTCTTTGCCATGTAAATGAACTGAATCCCCCCAAAAAAACATTTCCACTGCATTTCAGCCCTGCCACAAAAGGACCAGCTGACATCATGTCAGTGATTCTCTCGTTAACACAGGTGTGAGTGTTGCCGAGGACAAGGCTGTAGATCACTCTGTCATGCTGATTGAGTTCGAATAACAGACTGGAAGCTTCAAAAGGAGGGTGGTGCTTGGAATCACTGTTCTTCCTCTGTCAATCATGGTTATTTGCAAGGAAACATGTGCCGTCATCATTGCTTTGCACAAAAAGGGCTTCACAGGCAAGGATATTACTTCCAGTAAGATTGCACCTAAATGAACCATTTATCGGATCATCAAGAACTTCAAGGAGAGCGGTTCAATTGTTGTGAAGAATGCTTCAGGGCGCCCAAGAAAGTCCAGCAAGCGCCAGGACCGTCTCCTAAAGTTGATTCAGCTGCGGGATCGGGGCATCACCAGTACAGAGCTTGCTCAGGAATGGCAACAGGCAGGTGTGAGTGCACCTGCACGCACAGTGAGGCAAAGACTTTTGGAGGATGGCCTGGTGTCAAGAAGGGCAGTAAAGAAGCCACTTTTCTCCAGGAAAAACATCAGGCACACACTGATATTCTGCAAAAGGTACAGGGATTGGACTGCTGAGGACTGGGGTAAAGTCATTTTCTCTGATGAATCCCCTTTCCGAATGTTTGGGGCATCAGGAAAAAAGCTTGTCCGGAGAAGACAAGGTGAGCGATACCATCAGTCCTGTGTCATGCCAACAGTAAATCATCCTGAGACCATTCATGTGTGGGGTTGCTTCTCAGCCAAGAGAGTGGGCTCACTCACAATTTTTCCTAAGAACACAGCCATGAATAAAGAATGGTACCAACACATCCTCCGAGAGCAACTTCTCCCACCCATCCAGGAACAGTTTGGTGACGAAAAGTGGCTCGGGGAACAAAACATTGATATTTTGGGTCCATGGCCAGGAAACTCCCCAGACCTTAATCTCATTGAGAACTTGTGGTCAATCCTCAAGAGGCGGGTGGACAAACAAAAATCCACAAATTCTGACAAACTCCAAGCATTGATTAAGCAAGAATGGGCTGCCATCAGTTAGGATGTGGCCCACAAGTTAATTGACAGCATGTCAGGGTGGATTGCAGAGGTCTTGAAAAAGAAGGGTCAACACTGCAAATATTGACTCTTTGCATCAACTTCATGTAATTGTCAATAAAAGCCTTTGACACTTATGAAATGCTTATAATTATTCTTCAGTATTCCATAGTAACATCTGACAAAAATATCTAAAGACACTGAAGCAGCAAACTTTGTGGAAATTAATATTTGTGTCATTCTCAAAACTTTTGGTCTCGACTGTATAGTGTGCAACTTCTTTTTTTAGATTTTTATACAGTTTACTCTCCGTTAGTCAGCATCTTTACAATTTTGGGTGTGTCAGCTCATGTTTTTTACTACACAATAAATGTCTCATTTATTTATTTTTAAGGGAATATTGTATTTTTTATTTGCCCTCATGTAAATATGGCACCATACCCCTTAAATATATTTTACCATTTTTATACAATAGACATATTTTATGAAAAGTCTTTCCCTTGATGTTTGACTTGTGGGTTCTCATTTGTAATTGTCCTGGGCTACGTGAAGACAAGGTCATGTTCTACAAAATGTTCTTTATTATCATATAAACAATTTTTTGGACATACAAATCTTGGCAGTTCCTTTGTAGTGTATTGGTGCATGATGCACAAATGATGTCAGAAAATCCAAGAAGATGCAAACAACTTCACAGCAAAAAGAACATTATGAAGAATATTTTTTAAAGTACAGAAATCAGAAAAACATCCCTCCATCCAAGCATTATAAGTCAAAATGTAGAAAAATAGCAGATACATACAAAGTAACTGGGCAGCTCACTTAGTCAAGCTTTAGACTACTTCAAGTTGTTTCTACATAAATGATGCTTGGTTGCTTCTATACCATAACGGAGTTCTGGATCTAATCAACTATTTTCAGAAACAGCTTATAAAAGGCAGATGGAAAGACAGACAGTCAACGAGACTGATGTTCAATAGCACCAATATCTTAATTACTAGCTATCTAATGGTTCCCTTAAGGCAAATTTCAATTCTCTGCAGGATCTCATTGTAGAATTTACTTATTTTTGCTGGCCCTTGTAGGCAGATGTAAAATGTTTTGACCTAGGCTTTGGCCATTCCCACTGGAGTATAGGCTAGAATTTCAAGTGTGACACATTGGTTGACTCTACATTTCGTATGGGAGTATTTTCTAAACACCCAAATGACTTTGGCACAAAGACCGATGTTACAGTACCCTGGCTTAGAATATGACCCAAATGTCAGAACATTGTGCTGCAGATTCTAATAGTGACTAGATTGATAAAAATTGATTCAAACTGAAGAGAATGAACCGACACGTGAAAAGTATCATTCAGCACGTACACATTCAGAAGAGAAAGGTTAAGTGCTACACAGAATCATCATCCACAAGGGTGATTCACCCAAAGTAGAGGCACTGTGTCAGTATAGTGAACCTCTTAGCGTGTGAGCAGAATACGCCATGTGTGACCAGAGTTTTCTCATCAGGAAAACCCCCTCGCCCTAGTCATAAGCTCCACGTGGTGGGTCTATCTCTGTACGTGGCGTAAGAAGGCCTGCACCAGCTGGATGAAGGGCTCCTGACCCTCGTGGCTAGCCTTGGAGCCCGGGATGGTGGGCTTGGTCTGGGGGGAGGGCAGCAGACTGCTGGCCGGGGACAATGGAGAGCCACGGCGGAAGTGACGGGACAGGCTGGACAGCAGGGTGCTCTGGAGGACAGGGAGAGACCATCAGATAACACATGCATCATAATTATGTCCTGCAACAGATGTATTGATTCTTTCAGTGCTGACATACTGCGGTCACAACTAGTAGACTTGTTTACGTGCTGCTGTGCGTTTTGTTGCTAACCTAACTTTGCTACCTGCCAGCTTTACGGTTTTTACTTTTTACTTTGTAATTATCGTTTTTATTTTTTCATTAAACTTTTTCACTCCGGACGCTTTATCTGGACGTGTTTCGTCAGGACCTCCACCAACCGAAGCTAAGTAGTAACACTAACATGATGCCTTCTAACTGCAGTCGCTGTACTCATAATATACAGGAGAACGGTCGCCTTATGGCGAGGATAGCTGTGCTGCAAGCCCAGCTTCAGACGCAATCGTTAGGCAAGGGAAATGTAAGTGTAGGAAAGGATGAAACAGCGTCTGTGCCACCAGTAAGTACAGATAGTCGTAGAAATCCCCTCGCACAGTCCCCGCAGCCGGACAATTTTCTCACGGCTTCTGGAAGGAAATGCTGTAGCAATGCTCAACCGGTGTCGCTCATTCAGCCGACAGAAACTTTCAACCGGTTTTCCCCATTAAGCAGCGGGTCGGAGTCAGAGGACGAGCCTTCTCTGGTCTCTACTCCTCCCGTTACGGGGTCTGAGATGCCGAGGCCTCCCATCATTAGCACTGACAAATTGAAAACTCTAGTCATTGGCGACTCCATTACTCGCAGTATTAGACTTGAAGCGAATCA
>QNTS01000251.1:551687-581737 GCA_003317085.1 Hucho hucho | reverse complement strand
TACAGTCGTGGCCAAAAGTTTTGAGAATGACACAAATATTAATTTCCACAAAGTTTGCTGCTTCAGTGTCTTTAGATATTTTTGTCAGATGTTACTATGGAATACTGAAGTATAATTACAAGCATTTCATAAGTGTCAAAGGCTTTTATTGACAATTACATGAAGTTGATGCAAAGAGTCAATATTTGCAGTGTTGACCCTTCTTTTTCAAGACCTCTGCAATCCGCCCTGGCATGCTGTCAATTAACTTCTGGGCCACATCCTGACTGATGGCAGCCCATTCTTGCATAATCAATGCTTGGAGTTTGTCAGAATTTGTGGATTTTTGTTTGTCCACCCGCCTCTTGAGGATTGACCACAAGTTCTCAATGGGATTAAGGTCTGGGGAGTTTCCTGGCCATGGACCCAAAATATCAATGTTTTGTTCCCGAGCCACTTAGTTATCACTTTTGCCTTATGGCAAGGTGCTCCATCATGCTGGAAAAGACATTGTTCGTCACCAAACTGTTCCTGGATGGTTGGGAGAAGTTGCTCTCGGAGGGTGTGTTGGTACCATTCTTTATTCATGGCTGTGTTCTTAGGAAACATTGTGAGTGAGCCCACTCCCTTGGCTGAGAAGCAACCCCACACATGAATGGTCTCAGGATGATTTACTGTTGGCATGACACAGGACTGATGGTAGCGCTCACCTTGTCTACTCCGGACAAGCTTTTTTCCTGATGCCCCAAACAATCGGAAAGGGGATTCATCAGAGAAAATGACTTTACCCAAGTCCTCAGCAGTCCAATCCCTGTACTTTTTGCAGAATATCAGTCTGTCCCTTACGTTTTTCCTGGAGAGAAGTGGCTTCTTTGCTGCCCTTCTTGACACCAGGCCATCTTTCAAAAGTCTTTGCCTCACTGTGCGTGCAGGTGCACTCACACTTGCCTGCTTCCATTCCTGAGCAAGCGCTGTACTGGTGGTGCCCCAATCCCGCAGCTGAATCAACTTTAGGAGACGGTCCTGGCGCTTGCTGGACTTTCTTGGGCGCCCTGAAGCCTTCACAACAATTGAACCGCTCTCCTTGAAGTTCTTGATGATCCGTTAAATGGTTGATTTAGGTGCAATCTTACTGGCAGCAATATCCTTGCCTGTGAAGCCCTTTTTGTGCAAAGCAATGATGACGGCACGTGTTTCCTTACAGGTAACCATGTTTGACAGAGGAAGAACAATGATTCCAAGCACCACCCTCCTTTTGAAGCTTCCAGTCTGTTATTCAAACTAAATTAGCATGACAGATTGATCTCCAGCCTTGTCCTCATCAATACTCACACCTGTGTTAACGAGAGAATCACTGACATGATGTCAGCTGGTCCTTTTGTGGCAGGGCTGAAATGCAGTGGAAATGTTTTTTGGGGATTCAGTTCATTTGCATGGCAAAGAGGGACTTTGCAATTAATTGAAATTCATCTGATCACTCTTCATGACATTCTGGAGTATATGCAAATTGCCATCATACAAATTGAGGCAGCAGACTTTGTGAAAATTTATATTTGTGTCATTCTCAAAACAGTTGGCCACGACTGTACACACCTCATTATTGCAGAGTCCCAGTGGCAATTCGTCATTCAGGGCAGGTGGGGCAGAGCCTGTTTTAGTTTTGCATGTTTTACGTGTCACTTATCAGTTTGCAAACAATGTAAAAAAATATATAAATCTTTGAGTCAATAAAGCCGCATAAAAACATGGTCTCTTTTTTGCTTTCTTGAGTAAGGCAGCTCCAAAATGCAGTTGTTTCAGCCTAGCTCAGTGCTTTCAGTGGTGGTGGGGCAGCCAGTGGAAAATACGGAGTGTAGGGGTTGGTAATGTTCTCCAGTTGCGCCATGATTGGCTCAGTGTTCTGTCACACATGGGGACACTACGTCACCGCAAAATCTACAGGGAGAGCTTGAAAATTCAAGCCCCTTGGGTGCTGCCATAGAGTTACATTAGAAGTACACATCCAAGAAGGCTCAAGGTCATTGGCCACAGATAAAATGACATCAAATCACGTTATGTTTACCATATCTTTGATTGAACTGATCATGTCAACATCATACTTTCAAAATCTTAGCTAGCAAACTAGACAAGCAGTCATCATGAATCATGTCAACAATCTACTGGCAAATTATTTTCAATCCTTGTCATATAAAGATAAATAATGAAGAGAAATTATAGATAAAATGTAACGGGGCTCATCGGCCATTGGGTATTACACAAAAAGTTGGAAATCGTTAATATAACAATGAGTGGTTTGGTAGGAATCAGTGGCTAACTGCAAGTGTTACAAAGCAATCACTAGCCTGCTAGTCAGTAGAGTGGGTGTGTGGTCCAAGTCTGGGTTTAACGGTCTCTTTTCCAAGCTTAAAAGGCTAAACATTCACCCCCAACACCATGGGGCAGAAAAGGTTGAATACGTTGCCATGCTGTCAATCCAGCATGACTTCTGCCGCATTCAAAACAACTGGAAACTCGCAACTGGGAAATCTCTGACTTCAGTAAGTTCAAGACAACTGCGAATTCTGAAAAAAACTAACTCTGACTGGGAAAATATGTTTTGAATGGTCATCCAACTCGGAAACTCTGCCTCTTTCTAGAACTCAGACCTGAAGATCATTGACGACATGATTCCACTTATTGTTTTTAGTTCCCAGGTGTCTTGAAAGCACCATAAATCCAGAGAATGGCAGACTTTGATGACAAAGAGTTTGATGACAACATTTGCCCACAAGGACCGCCATGCCACCTTCCTGTTCAAGTGAGCACAGCACAACAAGGTGAGTCCAAGAATGTATTGTATGGTGCAGCATAAATTATGTAATATGCCAGAGAGATATGCATGCTGTAGCTATGAAAGTATTGCTAAGTGTATGTTATGTAGTAAGCTGTTCTGCCTGTTTTATGAACATTTTAAAATCTTGTCCATGTTCTGTTATAATCTGCACCCGGCACAGCCAGAAGAGGACTGGCCACCCCTCACAGCCTGGTTCCTCTCTAGGTTTCTTCCTAGGTTTTGGCCTTTCTAGGGAGTTTTTCCTAGCCACCGTGCTTTTACACCTGTATTGCTTGCTGTTTGGGGTTTTAGGCTGGGTTTCTGTACAGCACTCTGTGACATCAGCTGATGTAAGGGGGGCTTTATAAATAAATTTGATTTGATTTGATTAAGCTGTAAGTAGGCCATGTGCGTCACCCTAATAATTTGGTCCCTTTCCCCCTCATAACTTGGCCTACTGTTCTGGCTTGGTGGTGCACATGTAGCCTATTTAAAAAAAATCTAATCACTGAATATTGTAAGAGCTTTCATTGTCTGCTTATATGCCCCTTTATTTATCCTACGGCTCTGACTTGGTGTACAGGGAGAATACTGTAAGAATGGCCCATGTTCTGAATTCTGTTGCTGTACATTTCAAAAGTGCCAAACAAATAGTTATATTGACTACTTGCGTCCTGGCTCGCTCATTAATGTCTTAATCGAAATTACGGATTGCCTCTTATCCGCTCGTCGTCCCCTTATGCCATAGTTTGTACATCTCAACCACATTTGTTTAAGAAGGTCAGCCATATCAGCTATGTTTCTTTAAAAGGCAGTAAATGAGGTTGAAACGGTTTAGTTGAAAGCCAGGTGTAGCAGTGGTAAGGATTCACTCCACTGTGCTGATTTCTGCTGTGTGCAGCCTTGACGGATCCCATGGGATGATGCGGCGCACTATACACTGATAAGCCTATTATTTGCCATGTTATAGCCCTATTTGGGCTGGTATTACTAGAGATGTTGGTTTTGTAATTATTATCATAGCATTTGCGTTATTCCTGAGGACGATTCACAAAGGATTCATTTTTCCAAACAGCCCCCTGTAATTCTTTTTTTTTTTCTTCAAATTTAATTGACTCTTATGATGAAAGTATGTTGGATGTTTTTATTGTAGGCGTGAAGATATTTCAACGTCATGTCTAGACGACAATAGGCTAGGTCTCCCCATAATATTTAAATTGATTAAGTGTGATCATAATCCAGTGACGTGTATTCATGGACGCCAAGGGAAGCCAGGCATCCCCCAAAGAATTGAACAAAACAAAATAGCTAGTCTAAAGAAAGCCAATTTTATTGCTTCTTTAATCAGAACAACAGTTTTCAGCTGTGCTAACATAATTGCAAAAGGGTTTTTTAATGATTAATTTGCCTTTTAAAATGATCAACTTGGATTAGCTAACACAACGTGCCATTGGAACACAGGAGTGATGGTTGCTGATAATGGGCCTCTGTACGCCTATGTAGATATTCCATTAAAAACAAAAATCTGATGTTTCCAGCTACAATAGTCATTTACAACATTAACAATGTCTACACTGTATTTCTGATCAATTTGATGTTATTTTAAATGGACAAAAAAAATGTGCTTTTCTTTAAAAAAAACATTATCAAGCATTTCACACGTTATCTAGACACTGACTGTTAGCACTTGGTGGTCTAGAGCAGCTTCCCACCATAATGGGCTTTAGGTGAGGCAGATGAACCTGTTGCCATATTACTTCAACAGTATTTAACATGAGATCCTCTCCAATCTTTACAGGAATGTGGTTCTGAAAATAAAAACAGCCACACCTCCACCTTTGGCATTTATGTATTTTCTGTAGATCTTATAACCATGTATTGCTACCACTATCAAAGTTATTATCCAAGTGAGTTTCAGAGACTGTCAGAATATGAATGGCATCTGTTACTAGCAAATTATTGATTTCATGAACCTTGTTTCTTAAGCTACATATGCTAACGTGGGCTATTTAAGAAAAAAATCTGGGATGCTTGATTGTTTTTCTTGCTTTACTGGGAAGCTTAGTAGAGGTAGACCTGCTCAGGTTATTTATGTTAGTGCAGGGTGAGCTGTACGCAGTGGACTTCCTGCTAGGGCACACTGACTCAGTGCTAACAGTATAACTCTGGTTCATAGGCATATGATTACTGCATACAATAGCTGTAGGATCAGCAGAGGCATTCAAGGCAGTAAGAGGGACATACATTTGGTTACTTACATTGTGTCTCCAACGCCCCTGGGATAATGTACATTTGCTGAAGCATTATGACAACTCAGCGACACAATGGTAGGAATTAAATGAGCTGGACTCATTGATAAGTAATTGTCTCAATGCAGCTTTATAATGCTGTGAAAGGATCCAGGAACCCAAATGATTTGGGTGGATCCCATGCTCATAATACGAGCTTTGTTTCTAGAAGGTATCAAAATTGTCAATATGTTACACCCATAGAGCTGCAATAGCCTTGTAGCCAGTTTGAGGGCTAAAAGTCTGCTGAACTGTTCAATGCCACGATTTAGGGAGGGCAGAGGGCCAGATATTATGGGGCGTTTGTTGGTGTGAAGTAGTGACCCAATCAGTTCTTTAAAATCCATCTTTAGTGGTTCTGAGCTGCCCTACATAATGTCATTCAATGAACCATGACAGTATCAGCCCTGTGACTGACGCACAACCTGGTGATATCCAGAACTTTTGCCCCATGAAAACACAGTGGCAGGTTGCCGGCTGTTCCTTGCTATGCACCGACATGGCTGCGTATTAGCATTTGGTGTAGCCTCTCAGAGCTGTGTCGGGCGTGTCCCCAGTGTCACATCTTTTGCCGCGGTCCCGCTTCCGTGCTGGTTTGAAAGTTTTGTTATTTTCGGTTCTCTTCATTTTCTCCCGTGGAAAAAATTCAGACAAATATAAATGTGTTTCAACGATATCTGTGAAACACACTAGGCTAGCACGCTAGGCTAGCCAGCTAACTGTGTTGACGTCTTCCTCACATTTCCTTTGGAAACTTGAAATTCATAGCTGCTGTTACACTGTGCTTGGTTCAGAAAGTCCAACTGGTGCCAAATCCGACCATAGAAATGCATCCCTGTTCAAAGTGATAGACCATTTCGTCAACATGAAAGAGAGGATGTAGGGTGAGTCAACATGTTTTTTTTACTTGCACGAAAGCCCGATTTTCCCCCTGCACCGCTACTGTCAATCATTATTTTAACAATTCATGGTAGACATCCTTCCTAATAACAATGCACCCCATGCTGCTGATTTGAGCTGCTGAACCATATTTGCACTTGACTGTGTTTATGGATGAGAAAGTGAATTTGCCATTTCCAAAACGTTTAGGAGGGATACTGCTTTGCTATCCATTGCCTAGGACAAGGCTCTCCAAACCTGTTCGTGGAGAGCTACCATCATGTACGTTTTTACTCCAAATCTAGCGTGTCCGATTCAATAATTAGCTGGGTGATAGGTTGAATGAGGTTAGTTACAACTGGGGTTGGAGCGAAAACCTACAGGAAGGTAGCTCTCAAGGAACAGGGTTGGAGAGCCCTGACCTAGGACATCAACAAACAGCTTGGGTTTCATGAAATAACCTATAGGCACAGTACTTTTTATTGCACATTTAGTCCTAATCAAACTGAGACATTTGGCGATGTTGAGATTCAATTCACTGACACTATGAAAAATAGCTTAACCATAGTCATTGTTAGCCTAATATATACTTTGTATCTAGCACTGCCTTGAAAATTAACCAAAAGTATATTAAATTACCAAGATATACCCTATGCGCACAGTTCTGACTGTCTGTCTGCCCCGATCCTCTCTCTCTCCCTCAGGTTGCCCTAGCTGGCTCCTCTTTTCACTTTGCTATGGTCTTCGGTCTGTTGCGTGTAGTTGTAGAATAGCTCAGCCTACTCATTGATAGCCCCTACTTTACTGAACTTGCCCGAGACATTGCAAGCCAGGAAATTGTGAAATACAGCATTGCGATAGCCTACATCTTTTGATTACGGATGGCTGTGCCCCTCCCATCTCGCCCTTTCTTTGCTGTGAAAGATGCGATAGCTTGTGTTCTCGAAGTAGACTACGGCAAATAGTTATCTCCGCTGCAAAAATACTTAATCTTAGGAGTCGATTCCGAAAGGAATCGAAGCTTGACACCCAGAAATGCCAGTCAACACCTAGAGTTGACGAGCAAGGAGTTGATTCTTTTGGAGTCGACTCCCCACCACTAAGTTAAAGCCGATATGCAATTTGTTGACACTACAACACAGTAAAGACTTGGATACACAATATCCTGAATGCTAATTCGATGCTGGTTACAGCTGGTCATTTCGAAGGGAACTGTTTAAGGCGGTCTTGTATTATTATATCACCAACATTTCAAGAATAAAGTTTTAAAGGGGTGCCAATATGGTCGGCCGTTCTAAAACCTGGCTTAACTCTCTATATACACTGAAAATACAAAAGTTTGTTGAAACCCGTTTTAATTAGTGGATTCGGCTATTTCAGCCACACCTGTTGCTCACCGGTGTATAAAGTCAAACAAACAGCCATGCAATTTCCATAGACAAACATATGCAGTAGAATGGCCTTACTGAATAGCTCAGTGTCTTTCAATGTGGCACCATCATAGGATGCCACCTTTCCAACAAGTCAGTTCGCCAAATTTCTGCCCTGCTATACTGCATCGCAGTGCTTGAGGTGTCACTACAGCCCCGGGTTGGATCCCGGGCTGTGTTACAGCCGGCTGTGACCGGGAGACCCATAAGTCGGTGCACAATTGGCCCAGCGTCGTCCGGGTTAGGGGAGGGTTTGGCCGGCCGAGATTTCCTTGTCACATGCGATCTAGCGACTCCTTGTGGCGGGCCGGGCGCCTGCAAGCTGACTTCAGTTGCCAGCTGGATGGTGTTTCCTCCGACACATTGGTGCGGCTGGCTCCCGTGTTAAGCGAGCAGTGTGTCAAGAAGCACTGCGGCTTGGCAGGGTCGTGTTTCGGGAGGAGGCATGGCTCTCGACCTTCGCCTCTCCAGAGTCCGTAGGGGAGTTGCAGCGATGAGACTACCAATTGGATATCACGAAATTGGGGAAAGAATCTGCCCTGCTAGAGCTGCCCCGGTCAACTTTAAGTGTTGTTATTGTGAAGTAGAAATGTCTAGGAGCAACAACGGCTCAGCTGTTAAGTGGTATGCCACACAAGCTCACAGGACGGGACCGCCGAGTGCTGAAGCGTGTAAAAATTGTCTGTCCTTGGTTGCAATACTCACTACAAAGTTCCAAATTGCCTCTGGAAGCAACGTCAGCACAATAACTGCTCGTCGGGAGCTTCATGAAATGGGTTTTCATGGCCAAGCAGCCGCACACAAGCCTAAGATAACCATGTGCAATGCCAAGCGTCGGATGGAGTGGTGAAAAGCTTTCCGCCATTGGACTCTGGGGCAGTGGAAACGTGCTCTCTGGAGTGATGAATCATTCTTCACCATCTGGCAGTCCAGCGAACTAATCTAGGTTTGGTGGATGCCAGGAACACGCTACCTGTGCACAGCAGGCAAGTTAGCTGGGCTTGCTGTTGGACTTAAATGCTGACGTATCACCACGCAGGCTACGTTTTCTACCGTGATTGGTCAACAACGGCAGCACCGCTTGAAAAATAGAGCACAATCCTATTTTCTCCGCCTCGGCTGAGCGGTTCTACGGGCATGAGCCCCGCTGACCGTTCAGCCTGGATAGAATTTCGCACCGCTAAGGTGTCATTTAAAATGAATGGGCCACCCGGTCTGCCACTCTCTGTCTGACAGCGCCTTAACACTATTCAAAGGCCACACGGAATCTGGGAATAATGTTTACATCACTGGTTAGAAGAGAATTAGTTGAAGACAGTCATCTAAATTCTAGAATGTCGGATGGAGACTCAGGGAGGCTAACGAAACAGGGCAGAAACAAATCAGTTGCTTTGTAATTTAACTGCAACGAATCACAACCCAGCATAGGATATCACCACTGACAAGGGTTGTCTGTTATTTAAGTGATAGTTTGACTTTCAAAATCGGTGCATTGGTGTGGGGCCATCAACTTTTATACAGGGAGTGCCCCGAATTGTCTGTGCCATTTGAGCTTAAAAATGATAATGGCGTTTGTTTTAACCTGATGGACAGGCGCGTAATAACAAAATCAACGGTACCAAACCAGATATATTAATCTGTTTAAACGTGCAACATGCAGAAATCGCTCCGCCATTTCCTGGTTGCTAAAATTCAAATTGTTTGCCTAATTTCAGTTTGTGACAAAACAAGGGTAGAAAATCATTGTACCATCTGAACTGCTGTGAAATATATTTTCAATATCCCAAAATATAGTATTTTCAGCTGTTTGAAGCTGGTGTACAACCCTGAAAGTGAAAGACGCAAAAACAAAACTTAAGGAAAGCATAAAAGTAACGCACCTACAGTACCAGTCAAACGTTTGGACACAACTACTCATTCCAGGGTTTTTCTTTATTTATACTATTTTATACATTGTAGAATAATAGTGAAGACATCAAAACTATGAAATAACACATATGGAATCATGTAGTAACCAAAAACGTGTTAAACAAATCAAAATATATTTTAGATTCTTCAAAGTAGCTACCCTTTGCCTTGATGACAGCTTTGCACACTCTTGGCATTCTCTCAACCAGCTTCATGAGGAATGCTTTCCCAACAGTCTTGAAGGAGTTGCCACATATGCTGAGCACTTGTTGGCTTCTTTTCCTTCACTCTGCAGTCCAACTCATCCCAAACCATCTCAACTGGGTTGAGGTCGGGTGATTGTGGAGGCCAGGTCATCGGATGCAGCACTCCATCACTCTCTTTCTTGATCAAAAAGCCCTTACACAGCCTGGAGGGGTGTTGGGTCATTGTCCTGTTGAAAAACAAATGGCAGTCCCACAAAGCGCAAACCAGGTGGGATGGAGTATTGCTGCAGAATGCTGTTTAGCCATGCTGGTTAAGTGTGCCTTGAATTCTAAATAAATCATAGACAGTGTCACCAAGAAAGCACCCCTACACCATCACACCTCCTACTCCATGCTTCACGGTGGAAACCACTTCGAGGCAAGCAACACTGAGACATGCATGAGAGCATCAGCTGTTCCAGACAACTGTGTGATCACGCTCTCCGTAGCCGACGTGAGTAAGACCTTTAAACAAGTCAACATACACAAGGCTGCGGGGCCAGACAGATTACCAGGACATGTGCTACGGGCATGTGCTGACCAACTGGCAGGTGTCTTCACTGACATTTTCAACATGTCCCTGATTGAGTCTGTAATACCAACATGCTTCAAGCAGACCACCATAGTCCCTGTGCCCAACACGAAGGCAACCTGCCTAAACAACTACAGACCCGTAGCACTCACGTCCATGGCCATGAAGTGCTTTGAAAGGTTGGTAATGGCTCACATCAACAACATTATCCCAGAAACCCTAGACCCCCTCCAATTTGCATACCGCCCAAACAGATCAACAGATGATGCAATCTCTATTGCATTCCACACTGCCCTTTCCCACCTGGACATTTTCACATTTCACTTATGCTATTCATTGACTACAGCTCAGCTCAACACCATAGTACCCTCAAAGCTCATCACTAAGCTAAGGATCCTGGGACTAAACACCTCCCTCTGCAACTGGATCCTGGACTTCCTGACGGGCCGCCCCCAGGTGGTGAGGGTAGGTAGCAACACTTCTGCCACGCTGATCCTCAACACTGGAGCTCCCCAGTCCCCTCCTGTACTCCCTGTTCACCCACGACTGCATGGCCAGGCACGACTCCAACACCATCATTAAGTTTGCAGACGACACAACAGTGGTAGGCCTGATCACCGACAACGATGAGACAGCCTATAGGGAGGAGGTCAGAGACCTGGCCGTGTGGTGCCAGGACAACAACGTCTCCCTCAACGTAACCAAGACTAAGGAGATGATTGTGGACTATAGGAAAAGGAGGACCGAGCACGCCCCCATTCTCATCGACGGGGCTGTAGTGGAGCAGGTTGCTTCAAGTTCCTTGGTGTCCACATCAACAACAAGCTAGAATGGTCCAAACACACCAAGACAGTCGTGAAGAGGGCACGACAAAGCCTATTCCACCTCAGGAGACTAAAAAGATTTGGCATGGGTCCTGAGATCCTCAAAAGGTTCTACAGCTGCAACATCGACAGCATCCTGACTGGTTGCATCACTGCCTGGTATGGCAATTGCTCCGCCTCTGACCGCAAGGCACTACAGAGGGTAGTGCGTACGGCCCAGTACATAACTGGGGCTAAGCTGCCTGCCATCCAGGACCTCTACACCAGGCGGTGTCAGAGGAAGGCCCTAGAAATTGTCAAAGACCCCAGCCACCCCAGTCATAGACTGTTCAGCAGTACCGGAGTGCCAAGTCTAGGACAAAAAGGCTTCTCAACAGTTTTTACAGGTAATCAAATGGCTATCCGGACTTTTTGCATTGTGCCAAAGTAATTCAACATAGAATAGTACATTTTTACAACAGTGACATCTACTTCTCTTCTTACTTTAACCATGGAGAGAGTTTAAAAATGCTCCTAAGCAGAATTTAACCAGGCGCTCTAGACTAGTCCGTCCATAGGGTCTGTGCAGCAGGCTGAACATTTGTCCCCAACCATAGCCTAGGCAAAATGTAACTTCAACAATTTAGCATATGATTTGTTCAAAATACAGACTCATTAATTCAACATAGCGAGGCGATTTCGAGGTAAGAAAGTGCTTGTGTTGCCTAATAGCCTATAGTCTAATGCTGGAATAGGCTACTGATGGAGTTGTACTTTCAATCACTGAATCAAATATGGATATGAACTGAAAATGCTTGCCAACAGCCGGTATTTTGTTTTACCTAATCTGACTGACTGTTACCTCAATCTAATGCATTCTAACAGCAGCTGATCAGCAATTGCGAAAGAGCTGGGACCATGATCACAATTGATAACTTCCAATTTAATTAACTAAACATGGCTATTAATAATTGCATAATAAACAAGGCTACAACAGCAATAAACTGAAGTTATAGGCTATTTATTAAATCCGTTTGCCAGCTTGACTGCAATGACTCCATTGATATCGTCATTTCAACATATTTATTGTATCAAATGGTAGGCTACAGTAGCCTACAATGGCATAGAAATGAATACTTGATGGCCAACAGATGCAAATGTATCATTCTCCACATTTAATGTCACATTTCATTGTGGACCTTTCCCCATAACAGAAGCAAGTTCCATATCTTCTATTTTAAATTTCCACCTGCACAATGCTCAAGACCCAACAACTGAGCATGAGTATAACCCTGAACATCAGAATGGAGTTAAAACCACCTTCCGAGCGAATTTATCTAAATGTGCTCTAGTGCACTTAAATAAAATGTAAATGGTTTTTCAGTGCGTTTATCACCGTTATTTTTTGATCCGCATCAGTTCTAGAGCGTTCATATTTTTATAATACACTAACACAAACACATCCATTTATGTGCGATTTGTTTGTTCCTGTTACTTTCAGATGTAGCAGTGCAAATACTAAGTAGTCTAGCACGCTCAACAGTGCTTAGGTTTCTCCTATGAATCTGCCAAAGCGTGAGTATTATCCATGGAGATCCTATTAAATTACTAGAGGGACAATGTCATAAATCATGAAAATTCCAGAATGGGTTGAAAATGGCAGCCATATTGGTCAGGGAGAAATCCAAACCAGTCTAATTGAAATTAATGTCAATAAAGGCATTATCCTGATTTTACTTAGACAGGAAAATAAAAGTTAGGCATATGATACCAGAAATGGTGTAATATAATTATTATCGACTTAAAATAGTCAAGTAATTACAAATTCAGTTTATACAGGCTTTATACAAATTATCTGTACAAATAGCCTCTAAAAGATGTGTAAACAGATCATAAATGTCTACATTTGGGTTTTCTTGGAAAGCTGTGAGTGCTAATATAATACAATATCAGTTATTGTTATATTTATAACTTGGTTAAGGCCTGTCATCAACTGATTTCAGCCAGTGTATGGCTGTGGATTGACTGCATTGTTTGAATGGAATCTTGGCATATTGGCAGTTAATTAGAACAATTAATGGATGAATTCCTCTAAAACATCCCGTGCAGATACATTCTTCCAATTCATTATTTTACACAATATCTTATCACAGCACTGGCAAACCATGGTTTATCAACTCCCTGACCAAAATGGCTGACCTTTATCCCATCATAAGATGGTTCGTGTCCATTCTAGTATTCTAATTCCTAATTCTATTATCACTATCACACAGTCAAAAGTGGGTGGGCTGTTGATGTTCATAAGGAAACTCCCTTGAGTTGTCGAACCAATCAGGGAAGAGGAAACAGGGAGTAAAGGGAAGAGGAAACAGGGAGTAAAGGTTACAGTAGGAAGGTTAGGATTCACATTGAGGTGAGACAGCAGCTAAAGTTAATAGTAATGTGTGTCGGGCACGAGGAAGACTAGCTGTCGTCATGGCTAGGGCTGTTGCGTTGACCGTATTACCGGCACGAGTCATGATGGCAGTCAAATTCCAGGTGACCGTTTAGTCACGGTAATTAGGCTTCTCCAAGATCTGATTCTGCTGATGGTCATTAGTAGCCTACCACACTTGCTAACTGCCTGGTACTCAGCACTCTATTGTCCCTCTAATCACACTGACATCAATCAGCCATATGGCATAGCCAGATCAGGGCCTAACATAAAGACAGGCCCTGACTACATTTTCTATGCGTAGAAGCCAGGAGATGCTAAATGTGTTTGTTAATTAACGGTCAATTACCGCGAGACCGGCAGTCATTTGCTTGACAATCACCGGCTGACAAAATTTCATGACCGTCACAGCCCTAGTCACGGCATCAGCTAATTGGAATCCTAATAAAATATAAATATTAGTGAAGTATCACCTGGTCCAGTATAATCTCGCAGTAGTCAGGGGTGAAGTGCTGCAGCGTTGCCAGACTCTTACTAAGGATCTTCAGCAGGCTGCACTGCACCACCAGCAAGGCCTTCTGCTCCGCCTCCTCCCTCTCCCCTCCCCCACCTCCGGCTGCAGCTTTGGAGGGGGTCTGAGGAGCCCTCTGGGCTTGGGGGCCAGGGGCCAGCGCCTCCCCATTCTTAGCCTGGTAAACAACAGCAGACGTCAGGTAAAATACATGGAAATAATAACAGTTTGGATGTTACCTTTATTCAATCAGTGATAACATTTTCATTACATTTTTTATAATATTGGTCATGTCTGTGTCTTACCTGGAGGTAATGATGGAGCATCTTCTTCTTGTGGAGGAGGTACGTGCATGTCTGGCAAAGGTAACACAGATTACTCTGCAAAGAATGGAAAGAAAAAACTTTAAAATAAAATAAAAAACCTCATCCTCCTAGATCTATATGCTGCCTTCGACACCGTGAACCATCAGATCCTCCTCTCCACCCTCTCAGGGCTGGGCATTTCAGGCTCTGCACATTCATGGATTGCATCCTACCTGGAAGTTCTGCCCTACACGGTGACATGAAGAAGATCGGTGTCTGCACCACATGCTCTCACTTCTGGTGTCCCCAGGGCTCGGTTCTAGGCCCTCTCTTTTGTTCTCTACTCACCAAGTCACACGGCTCCGTCATATCCTCACATGGTCTCTCCTATCCTTGCTATGCAGATGACACGCAACTACTTTTGTCCTTCCCCCCAGGTGGCGACACACATCTCTGTATGCCTGGCAGACATCTTAGCTTGGATGTCGGGCCACCACCTCAAGCTCAACCTCGACAAGACGAAGCTGCTCTTTTACCCGGGGAAGACCTGCAATCTCCAACATCGTTGACAACTCCACGGTGTCCCCTTCCCAGAGTGCAAAGAACTTAAGGAGTGACCCTGGACAATACACTGTCGTTCTCTGCAAACTTCAAAGCAGTAACTCACTTCTGCAGATCCATGCTCTACAACATCCTTAGAGTATGATCTTTCCTCACAAAGGAAGCGGTTCAGGTCCTAATCCAGACACTTGTCATCTCCCGTCTGGACTACTGCAAACTCTGTTGGCTGGGCTCCCCACTTGTGCCATCAAACCCCTGCAACGTATCCAGAACTTTCCCAAGTTCTCCCATGTCATCCTGCTCCTCTGCACACTCCACTAGCTTCCAGTTGAAGCTCACATCCACTACAAGACCATGGTACTTGACCACAGAGCAGCAAGGGGAACTGCCCCCCCCCCCCCCACCACCACCTTCAGGCTATGCACAAACCCTTACACCCCAATCAGAGCACTCCGTTTTGCTACCTCGGGTCTCTTGGCCGTCCGACCCCGTCAAAGTTCTTCTCTGTCCTGGCACCCCAATGGTGGAACGAGCTTCCCCGTGATGCTAGGGCAGCAGTGTCTCTGGCCATCTTCAGAAAACATCTGAAACCCTATCTCTTCAAAGAGCATCTTAAATAAAACATCTCAGTCTTACTCCCCCTCCATTAATTGTTATTATTAAAAACCTTGCACTTGTCTTTTCCTACTAGCACTGACATTGCAGACTTCTTTACTGAGGAAAAATGTACTTACTATGACTGTGATATGTGGTTGTCTCACCTAGCTAACTTAAGATGAATCCACTAAATTGTAAGTCTCTCTGGTTAAGAACGGCTGCTAAATGACTAAAATGCTAAATGTAAATTCATATAAAAAAAAATTATAAGATACAGACGGACAGTATACATAATGCTCAGTGCTGCTGGTCAGTGCTGGCTGACCTGTACATCTTGGAGCAGCTGGGGCAGGTAGAACTGCCACTCCTTACAGAAGCTGGACAGCTGCAGCAGAAAGCCCACCGTGTGGTCAGCCTCGTCCAGACAAACCAGACTCTGGACCGTCCGCACCGAATTCAGACACTGACGGAAACAAATAAACAGACACCTTAGGTCTAATGTTCAGACAGACACACGCATACACACAAACCTCAGGAACATTACACAAAGAGATTACCAACACCCCTCCCACACAGACACACCTGCAATATGCGTTCCTGGTGCACTCCAACAAAGTCGAGGGCCTCGTTGATGAAGTTGTAGCGCAGCGTCTTGAGCAGGCTTTCCATTAGGGACATACAGAGGCGGTACACCCCGGGCCAGCAGGGAGAGTCCTGGGATTTACGGGAGAAACCCTGATCAGGGAGATGGAGAGGGGCTAACGTTATAAGAACACTAGAATAACAATTCTGCTTTTGACCAGGGCCTATTGGGCTCTGGTCAAAAGTAGTGCACTATGTAGGGAATAGGGTGCCATTCGGGATGCACCCTATGTAATTCCCTCTTCAGACAAATGCATTTATGTCTTCAACTGAAAATGAAAATACGTGTGCTGTGGGGAACTGAACCCAGAGACACAGAATGTGCCTGTAGCCCAGTGACCGACTGCGTCCCGTTCAGACTCCTCATCGCGGAGGTCATTTAGCCATTTTATATCAATGCTTTTATGTCATGTGCCGCATCCCACATGTTGTGGTTGTGTGTTACCTGTGAGGCTCCATTGGAGGGCGCTGCATAGACACTGAGCAGAGGGAGACAGATACTCTGGATGACTCCGGCCCCGGCTACTGCTGCTGCCCCCTGGAGGACAGGACACAGAACATGGTCAATGGCTGAAATACCGAGTACATTTTCATGTTTAAATAGGTTTGTCTTTGCAGAAGAGATAATGATATCTAATAGTATTACATCTAAGTATTTCAACAGTACTCAACATTGTGCTATTGGGGTGTGACAATTGGTGTCCTTCTGTACCTGTGGTGGGTGAATGAGAGAGAGAGAGAGAGAGAGAGAGAGAGAGAGAGAGAGAGAGAGAGAGAGAGAGAGAGAGAGAGAGAGAGCGAGAGTGTACCTGTGGTGGTTGTGTAATAGAGAAAGACCTATATGTTTTCTTTTAGGGCCGATGCTGATTTTTTGGGGGACCAAGGAAGCCGATGGACGATATTTTATGGCAATATTCTATATCATTACATTTGAAAATGTTTGTAAACATCTTCCAGAGACTTCCATATATGCATCAATAAATCAATTATACAAACAATCATATAGATTTCACAAGTTTTTTTTTAATCAAACTACATAACATAAATGGTAATAATTGATTTGTATGGTAAATCTCTGTTGATACACTGGTCAGTAGCATAGGCCTACTCACAAT
This sequence comes from Hucho hucho, assembly GCA_003317085.1. Lineage (NCBI taxonomy): Eukaryota > Metazoa > Chordata > Actinopteri > Salmoniformes > Salmonidae > Hucho > Hucho hucho. Next base: position 564,696 of record QNTS01000251.1, on the reverse strand, counting down.
ACAGGTGAATGCATATTCAATAGAAGTGTGTGCATGCATTGATTTACTGAGCTTGCTATGGCTGATTTCAGTGTAGTCTAGATGGGTTAGCTGACGATGCACACGCTTCAATGGGGCAGTAGTCCGTGAGTAGTTGATTCTGGATGGCCAGATAGCTACCAATAATGACAAGAAACTGCCATGTGGGAAATCATACAGCTTCCAAAATATTACCAAGATTGAGGCGCGGTGGCTTCAAAACAGTCATCTAGTGTATAAATAAATCATTGGCTGGGCTGCTGGCAGCTGAAAATTTGTTTTTTCCGATCACAGATAATTATTCAATTTTTTTTAATCATAATTATGTGCAGCATGAGTGGGGAGCTAGCAAGAGACGCAGCCCAGAGGTTGCTCAGGCGAAGCTAGCTGGCAATGAGTGAGTGGCGCCGGCTGTAGCTTGCGACACAAGAGACACGGTGCGCTCTTGCTAGAAAGGGGATAGACTAAGATAGTCAAGGGCCGATAGACTAAGAAAGGGGCAATACTGGCCCTAAATATCGGCCAAACCGATTATCGATCGGTCGTTGACTAGTGTGTACCTGTGGCGTGTGTGTACCTGTGGCGTGTGTGTACCTGTGGCGTGCGGGCCAGCATGAGGAGCAGGTGCAGGGCAGCCTCAGTAAAGTAGAGGTTGTGTTTGGATCGCAGGCTCAGTTATAGAGCGCTGAGAACCGAGTGGAGAACGGGAACCTTCCTCATCACTAGAACCCAGTGTTCCCCGTCCTCTTCGTCACAACACAGCTCCTTAGCCAGGTGTAATGCCAGCACACACACCTGAGAGAGAGAGAGAGAGAGAGAGAGAGAGAGAGAGAGAGAGAGAGAGAGAGAGATTGAAAGAAAGAGGGGTACAGAGAATATGAAGGAGAATATGAAGGCAGAACACTCAGTCAAATTGCTTTACATAAACTACACTTGAGACGATCCACCACAGACATGTAACCTAGATCATTCTGACAGCTGAGTTGCCCTGACTAAATTCGTCATAGATTATAATTTATTCAGCACATAAAATTAACTCAGCATCTTTTATCAATTGTTTGGGTATGCTTTTTCAAAACACTTGGAACAACAGGTAGGCACTGTGTGCGTTTAGAAGTGTAAAATGGCGGCCTCGGTCTGGTTGTGTGACTCACCCCGTCCTTCTGGACGCTACTGGGGGCATCCGTTTCCATGCGGCCCTGGTGGACATCCCCTGCCTGGGCCGTGTGACGCGTGTTGTCAATCAGTGCCAGCGCCTCGTCCTGCACAGTCTCACACACACAGCAGTAGCTGGGGAAGTTGGCAGATCTCGCCGCCTGGTAAATGTAATAAGCAATACTGTCACAGTGCTGTACATGTCATGTATACAGTGGTATACCCAGGGGTGAAAGTAAGGAGGTACAGTCCGGTACGGCGTCCCGGCAAAATAAATAGTGGGGGTAAGCCATACCAGTAAAACATGAGCCTATCAAAACAAAATGTCAAGAAAACTGTAGGCTATTAGACCATTATTTATCATTACCACATGTCAGAGGCATGGAACAATTGCGAATGGACTTTAAAATGGGTGGTATAGTCTACGCTCCAAAATGCGATGTGGTTCGACAAGAAAACGTACATTTTGCCATGGCAGAGATAAATGGCCGACACAGACACACGCGGACAGCAGTGGACGCCAAATGCCGTTAAACTTTTGGTGTTTTGTATAAAAGGTGCCCCTTTCCATTCACTGCTGTTTGGAGGCTTAAAATACACGACATGACCAAAAGTATGTGGAGACCTGCTCGTCAAACATGTCATTACCAAATCATTGGCATTAATATGGAGTTGGTCCCCTCTTCGCTGCTATAACCGCCTCCACTCTTCTGGGAAAGCTTTCCCACTAGATGTTGGAACATTGTTGTGGGAACTTGCTTCCATTGAGCCACAAGAGTATTAGTGAGGTCGGGCACTGATGTTGAGCAATTAGGCCTGGCTTGCAGTCGGCGTTCCAATTCATCCCAAAGGTGTTCGATGGGGTTGAGGTCAGGGCTCTGTGCAGGTCAGTCAAGTTCTTCCACACAGATCTCGACAAACCATTTCTGTATCGACCTCGCTTTGTGAACGGGGGCATTGTCATGCTGAAACAGGAACTTCCCCAAACTGTTGCTACGAAGTTGGAAGCACAGAATCATCTAGAAAGTAATTGTATGCTGTAGGGTTAAAATGTCCCTTCAATGGATCGAATGAGCCTAGCCCGAACCAAGATAAACAGCCCCAGACCATTATTCCTCCTCCACCAAACTTTACAGTTGGCACTATGCATTCGGGCAGGCAGCGTTTTCCTGGCATCCTCCAAATCCAGATTTGTCCGTTGGACTGCCAAATGGTGAAGCACGATTCATCACTCCAGAGAACGCGTTTCCACTGCTCCAGAGTCCAATGGCGACGAGCTTTACACCACTCCAGCAGACGTTTGGCATTGCGCATGGCTTAGGCTTGTGTGTGGCAGCTCTGCCATGTAAACCCATTTCATGAAGCTCCTGACGAACAGTTATTGTGCTGACGTTGCTTCCAGAGGCAGGTTGGAACTCGGTAGTGAGTGTTGCAACCGAGGAAAGACAATTTTTACGTGATTCTATGATTAGGCTTGCAGGCGCGTGCACACATAGCAGGTCCCGTACTGGGAAGAAATTACATCTACTTTCACCCCTGGGTATACCATACACACACACATGCAGATACACACCCACACCTAGACACACACTCACAGCAAATGTTCCCTCCATTAACATTGTGGCCCTGTATCTGCAGAGCAGAGATGAGAGCAGAGAACACCTTGGCCTTGGTCTTCGCCATCAGCTGCTGGTCGGTCTGCAGGACACTCTCCAGGATCAGAGAGAGGGGAGACAACACGTCAGGGGCCGTGGCCACCACACTGCAGGATGGGGAAAAAGGAGGATGATGGAGGGAGGATGGGTAAAAAGAGGGAAAGATGTTAAGAGCCAAGACGTACAGAGAGAGTTTTGTCTGAATTAAATGTACATCACAGGTTGGAGATGATTTTCAGCATCCTGATTTTTCTACCTGAGTGGACACAATGCATTGCTGTTACATAAATCCAAACACACACACACCTTCTCCACTGTTTGAACAGGATCAAGAATTTGTTTTGCATTTCGCTCCAATTCACACAGATAGACAAAACTTGACACATCACATGCAATTCGGGTAGACGGAGCCATTGATACCAGAAACAACTCAATCCACCAAAAATACCGTCTTGCATTGCTGTACGCAACAATAGAAATATGAGCATGTAGACAAGTTACCTGACCACATAGTAGACCTCAAGGCCGATGATTTTCATGACGAAGGCACAGGTCTCCAGAAAACAAGGCTCTGTGATGTCTGAGGGGAGGGGGAGGGTTCCAAACAGAGGCGTGGTGGGAGGAAATATAATAGATTTAATATATTAAAACTCATAAAAACAAATGTTACTGTATCATCTCTCATGTCGGTCTGTGTGTCGGCGTGTCATAGCTCACTCACTTGGTGCGTAGGACAGAGATGGCGCTGTCCCGTCGGTCCTGCCACAGGGCGTGGAGGAAGGCCAGGGTGGCACGGTGCAGCAGGGGGGGACGCCAGTACTTCCCCTGCTGCCTCGAGTCGATCAGGTCCAACACCACCTGCAGACAGCTCCACTCACCCAGCAGAAACTCCTGAGAGGGAAGGAGGGAGGGAGAGAGAGAGAAAGACTAGTCTTTTAAATGACTGAACTTGAGATGGGAATGGGAATTAATCTTGTATAAAGATGCAGAAACTCAAAAAAAGAAACTCACCTACACTGAACAAAAATATGAACGCTACATGTAAAGTGTTGTTCCCATGTTTCATGCGCTGAAATAAACGATTCCAGAAATGTTCCATTCACACAAAATGCATATTTCTCTCAAACTATAAACCATTTTTTTTCATATCCCTGTTAGTGAGCATTTCTCCTTTGCCAAGTTAATCCATGTACATTACAGGTATGGCATATCATGACACAAGTGCACCTTGTTCTGGGGACAATAAAAGGCCACTCTAAAATGTGCAGTTTTGTCACACAATGCCACAGTTTTGAGGGAGCGTGCAATTAGCATGCTGACTGCAGGAATGTCCAACATAGCTGTTGCCAGAGAATTGAATGTAAATTTCTCTACCATGGAGACCAACATTGTTTTAAGGAATTTGGCAGTACTAAAACTGGCCTCACAACCACAGACCACATGTATGGCGTTTCGTTGGGGGCAAGCGGTTTGCGGTTGTCAACGTTGTGAACAGAGTGCCACATGGTGGAGGTGGGGTTATCGTATGGGCAGGCATAAGCTACGGACAACGAACACAATTGCATTTTATCGATGGCAATTTGAATGCACAGAAATACTGTTATGAGATCCTGAGGCACATTTTTTTTATGTATCTGTGACCAACATATGCATATCTGTATTCCCTAGTCATGTGAAATCCATAGATTAGGGCCAAATTCATTTATTTCAATTGACTGATTTCCTCTAATGAACTGTAACTCAGTAAAATCTTTGTAATGGTTGCATGTTGTGTTAAAATTTTTGTTCAGTATATGTGTCAAACATCAATACACAAAGTCTGTAAACAAGTAAAGAAAACGGAGTCCCAACATATTTCAGTCCTCTTCTCAGACTTCCCAGTCTAGCTCCTCACCTAGACCCCTCTGTGCTGTCCTTGATCTCCAGGTTGAGGAAGAGCTCAATGAGGCCCGGCTGGGTCTCCACGGCCACGGTGAGAAACTCCAGGATCATGACCTTGATCCTCATGTCCTCCGTCTTGCTCCGCAGCCGCGTCAGGAAGGCGTCCCGGATGGCCGCCGCGTCACAGCCCAGGCAGGCGTACACAGACATGGGCGCCACCTGGAAATCAGCAGGTTACATAAATATTACACTGGATATTGATAGACTAGTGGTACTGTAGTCTTGTCAAAGGAAATGTGAACAGCTGCTCACTGCTTGCTCTCCACTTTCAAGCACCGTACAACCTGGTGATATCAAAAAGGCTATACCATGAGATTTTCACAATCAAGGCATTTTTCTACTTGGCCAGAGTCAGATGAACTCCTGGATACATTTTCATGTCTCTGCGTGCAGTATGAAGGAAGTTAGAGGTAGTTTCACGAGCCTAATGCTAAATAGCATTAGTGCAATGACAAAGTCTACAGGTACAGTAGCATACCTGTAGACTTTTGGGCTCACTAGCCACTAGGGATGGGTATCGTTAAGATTTTAATGGTATTACTACTCTTACCGATACTGCTTATCGATCCGGTACTTTAACTGTATTCTTATCGGTTCTTTTTGTTATTTTTTTACGAAAAAAAACGAAGCAAGTTAACAGAATTAACATTGCTTCGTTTTCTGAAATGTTAAATAAATAAAATAAACAATTATTTACAGCAAAAGAAACAGCAAAGTTTTGAACAAATCACTATTATAGACTAATGTTGTGATGATGGAAATGTAAAACAAATGAAATAAACAATATTTTCCTGCAAATGAAAAGTGGTATACAGTGGTATAGAGCAACACGGGTGGGGCATGCAGGTAGCCTGCAAAAGAACTAACAGTTCTTAGCAGTTCTTCTGGAGAAAGATATTTGCCTTCTCTGGCAGAAGTCGGGACCTCTCCTGGCTTATTGTGTTCCCTGCAGTCGAAAATACCCTCTCGCTAGGGGAGGAGGAGGCTTGAGCAGAGAGGTAGCTTGTTGCAATGTTTGTGAGGAGGGGCAGAGTAACTCTCTTCTTCCACCACCACATCACAGGATCTTCAGCCATGGGAATGGGAGGCAGGCCTTTGTAGACCTTGACCTCTAGGTCAACACGCTCGCTGAGGGTGAGGGACGAGGTGTCCTGTTGGATCATCAACCTCAACTCCCTGTCCTCCTCTGAAAACAGCTCCTCCAAGGCACTCCTTGTTTTGTACAATGGAGGGACGGTCTACTCCATTTCCTCTCCTTCTCCTTCAGATTCCTCCTCCTGTTGCTGGTGCTCTGTGTCTGTCTGCTCTGGCTCCTCTGGCAGCACTGGTGTTGCTCCTGTCACAATGGCCTCAACGGTTGTCCTCATCCTGATAGCGCTCAGAGATTCTCCCACACCTTCGCTTTGATGGTTGCCACAAATGTTGTATCTTCATGCTTCACAGTGAAGTGCTCTTTCAGTTTTTGGAGGATGCGTATGATCTGTCCACAGGTGGCATTCTTTTCACATGACGCACACAGTGTGGATGTATAGAGGATTCTGATGAGCTGGACAAACTCCTCAGCCTTATGGAAGTCTTTGTCCTGAGACAGTCCAGGTTGTCTTTGGTCATTTGCTTTTCGCAGTCGTGGGTCCAAGGCTGCTGCTTGGATCGCTGGATACTGCTCCATGAATCTCTCCATCATTAGATAGAGCAAGTTCCATCTAGTCTTGACATCAAGGATGAGTGAGTGCTGCGGAAGGCCTGAAACAACAAAAAACAACATACTTTTAATTACCGCACACTTGAATATTGAATAAAATTGTTAAATGTGGGAATTTCAAAATAATACTTTAATAGATTGAACTGTCTTCTTACCAAGGAGCTGCTGCTTTTCCTTCAAGACGGTTTTGGACATCGAGGATCTCTTGAACCACACGACCACTGCTCTAATTCGGGCTGCCCATTTATCAAGTCAATTTTGTAGATTTTGTGCGCTGCCAGATTCAATGTGCGTGCAAAGCATCCTATTTTAGGATGTGTAGCCTCTTGATGGCAACATCCATATTGCCAGCATTATCAACAGTCACAGCTGCAATCTTGCTCGACTCTTCCAGAATGTCTGAGATTTCCTCTGCCACTACTTCGCCAGTTTGCGATTTGTACAGTAGTGTGGAGGACCTTCTGTTTTACACTGCCCTGGCTTGTGTAGTGCACTGTAACAGTGAGATAGTGGTCCTGACAGAGGCTGGTGATGGCCAGCTTTGGCACGTCCTTCAGCTCAGTGATCACATTGGCCATTTCTATACCACACCTGGTAGGAATTAATGTGTCACTGAGGTAACTCCTGGAGGGAGGGGTATATTTGGGGTTGAGTGCCTTGCTACAGTAAAATAAATGTATTTTTCATTTGTTTAATTATCATTATTGAATTATTCTGTTGTTGTGTATTGTGGAGAAATGGGACTAACATACAACCCTTTATACTACTATATCCTAAACATGAATACAACTCAACATATACTGACAGACTGTTACCTAAAGCCCTTGGACTCCACTGTTGCAAAGGGGTGTAGGCCTTTCAATATGAACTTGGTCACGGCTAGGTGGCACTCATTCACCCTCTCCTCAGTCATCCTCCCACTAGTTGCCAGCGTGAAGGGGCTTTGGGCTGGTCTTTGGCTTGGACCAGTGGTATTAGAGGGAGGAGTGGGTTGGTTCATTGTAGCTGCGACTTTAACAAAAAAGTAGCAAAATCTTTAAATGGGTGATTGAATTTCTGAACGCACCCATAGCTGAACAATCAGCTGGCTAATGGTTACTTTTGTGTGTGGGCTCTAGGCTCTGTGTGTGGGCTCTAGGCTGCTAGCATACATACCTAACGTAGATCGGGCAACGAGAGATGAACTACAAGCTAGGCAGTCGAAAACTGTGCATTTCTCTGCCTGTACATGATGCACTTTCCATAGATGTTTGGACAGATTGCTTGTGTTTCCGCCCTTACAAGCAAAAGTCTTGTTGCACTTGTGGCAACGAGCACTGTCAGCATCGACTCTGGGGAAGTGTAACCACACTTTTGAACGTTTATCTCTCTACACCATGGTCACTAATTAAGAGCAGGGTGCTGTGTGTGCTGTAGCGTGTGAGAGACACAGGCTCCGCGTGAGAGAGATCTCTCTTCTGGATTGGGAATAGCGAAAATGCATCATAGACGAATGTCTTAATCTTATTGCAAATTAGAAATGGTTGGTGAGATAAAATGTGCAAGATAATGTTTATGTAGAAATAATAAATAGGAAATGTATTTTCTTAATTTCTCCAGTACCGAAAGCAGAACCAATAACGTCGGAGCTTATCGATACTACGGTCTTTCATAATTTAGCCCCAGGGCCCGTTTAATTCTGGGTTTCGGTACCCATCCCTACTAGCCACCCTTACAGAGAATGTGGCAAGTGAAAGTGTTACTTATGATGCTGCTAGTACTATGTTGGGAGTTTAATTACATTACTTGAATGCTCTTATTGTATGTGCATTATGTGTAGACTTACCATGGCAAGCCTTTTGAGCAGCTGTATGGCGAGGCGCGGCAGGGCTGGGTCGTGTTTGTGGTTGATGTACTTGGCCAGCACGGCAATCAGGTTGCTGCCATGGCCACCAAGCTGCATCAGCGCCTTCTCCAGTGGCGACATGGCTGGATCACGTTGTTGGTGACGGAGAAGGCCAGCTTTACCGTCTGGATGAGGATCTGACCCGGGCCCTCAGAGCCACCACAGAAGGGAGACACAAAGACACATTAAAGTCTAAATTACAGCAGTTTCTAATTCCACAGAAGGGGAAAAACAAAATAGAACGTACAAATGGGGTCCACGTGCTTATTCAGTTACATAAACAGAAATCATTGTAGGTGGCCTAGGATGGTCATGCGGCCTAAGCTGCCTCCGGTGCATATGTACCGCAGAAGCATGGGTTCAAATCCAGCACACTGCTATTTCAGCACCCTCTCCTCTTTGTTTCCGCTCTACTTCTGTCCTATCCAATATGTAAAAAATATGTACCGAGTGGGACTGCCCCACTCTTAAAACAAAAAAAAGGACATTGTTACAACTCTATTTACTGCTTTTCTATCTGCATGCAATGTTCTAAACATGGCTCCCCTCCTGATGCACAGGTCACTGGTGTGAGCAGTGTTTAGCTGTACACCTACAAAGTGAAGAATGTGAGTGATGTGTTGCCTGCTGGGCTGAACAGCCAGGGCCTCGTCTATGGTGTCCACTCCGACCCCCATGATGTTGACCACCGCCTGGCCAGCCTCAGTGTTAGCCAGACTGTAGATACACAGAGACTGGAGAGTTGGAGTGCTGGGGAAGAGAGACAAGAGTGATGAGTTTAGAATAGTATACCACAAATACTTTGTTTGATATTAATACTATGCGGATAGGCTCCATCTTGGAGTCTAAAGAGTCTAGCCAGCCTTCAACTCAATAATTCAAATCTATGAATTTTTTACCATTTTGTTTACTCATGAGTATTACATTGAATACAAGCAATGTAATGGCGTTGAGGTAAAAGAAGGAATAATGCTGATTTGATATGAGCAGCAGCCGTACCTGCTACTGGCTTCTCCCTCTGGACTGAGGTTCAGAATGGCATGGACCAACTCCAGGATCAGACAACCTACACAAGGAAGGAGAAGGAGGAGAAAAGGAAGAGGAGGGGAAGATAAAGTAGTGAGAAAGAGGATTCAGAATATTTTCAGTCTGACTGTAGTTTATATAGCCAGCCCTTTCGCTACGGCTAAGGCCATGCTCAACTGCTAAATAAATCCCAATTTCAATTAATACAATGAAGACGTTTGTTAAACCATCAAGCACAGACTCAAATCAATAGATAAAACAGTATTGTGAAAGTGACTAATAAAGTTCAAGTTTATTTTATATATACACCCACATGGCAGTCAGACACTGAAATACATAAGTATGGACTAACATCAATAATTAAACCATTATACACAATTTAGTTGAGAAGACTCAGAGTATTATTAATAAGGTGGCAGAAGTAGGGTATGGGGGATTTCTGTTCTCTCTCAGTCCTGGCATGGGGGACATAAATTATGCGGGTGCTAACCTTTCAAATTATACGGAAAATAATATATAAACACAACATCTAAAGTGTTGGTCCCATGTTTCATGAGCTAAAATAAAATATCCCAGAAATGTTCCATACGCACAAAAAGTTTATTTCTCTAACATGTTAAATTTGTTTAAATCCCTATTAGTTAGGATTTCTCTTTGCCAAGATAACCCACCATCTGACAGGTGTGGCATATCAACAAGCTGATTAAACAGCATGATCATTACAAAGGTGCACCTTGTGCTGGGGACAATAAAAGGCAACTAAAATGTTCCGTTTTGTCAGTGCCACAGATGTCTCAAGTTTTGAGGGAGCGTGCAATTGGCATGCTGACTGCAGGAAGGTCCAGCAGAGCTGATGCCAGGTAATTGAATGTTAATTTCTCTACCATAAGCTGCTTCCAATGTTGTTTTAGGGAATTTGGCAACACCACATTTAACCACGTCAGCCCAGAAATTCCACATTCGTCTTCTTCACCTGCGGAATCGTATGAGACCAGCCACAACCAAAGAGTTTCTGCACAAACTGTCAGAGGGAAGCTCATCTGTGTGCTGGTTGCTAAAATTCTAAGTCGTTCGCCTAATTTCCGTTTATGTGCCAAAACAAGCTAGTGTAGGGAATCATTGTATCATGTAAACCGCTGAGAAATATTTTTATGTAACCAAAAATATTGTACTTTCAGCTGTTGTACAAAACCGAAAGTAGAAGATGCAAAAACGAAACTTGAGAACAGGAAGCATAGAAATGACACACATAGAACATATCTACCGCTTCTTTGACTTGCTTTCAATGAGAATGACAGATCTATAACACATTTCTTTGTAAACTTCTTTGTGTTGTCCAAAAAGTTACATATTGCAGCTTTAAGATTGAATTACTTCGGAATCGCTACAATGTCAGTGGAATTCAATATGGTTCCACATGTGCACTTTGTGCCTGACCAGGAGGAGCTTGCCTCGGACTATGACTGGCTAACTGATTCTGACCGGGCCAAAGAAATTACAAGAGCAATAGGTAGACTGTGTTTATATACAGTGCATTTGGAAAGTATTCAGACCCCTTCCCTTTTTCCACGTTATGTTAAAACCTTATTCTAAAATGGTTTAAATAAAATATGTTCCTCATCAATCTACAGACAATACCCCAAAATGACAAAGCGAAAAACAGGTTTTTAGAAATGTTTGCAAATAATAATAAATCAGGTGCATCCAGTTTACATTGATCATCCTTGAGATGTTCCTAATTGATTGGAGTCCACCTGTGGTAAATTCAATTGACTGGACATTATTTGGAAAGGCACACACCTATCTATAAAAGGTCCCACAGTTGACAGTGCAATGTCAGAGCAAAAACCAAGCCAGAATCGTCTAGAATGTCATTAACACTACATATGATGTAGCGTTAAGAGGCCTAGCAAGATCCATGAAAAACATCCCCAGACCATTATTCCTCCTCCACCAAACTTTACAGTTGACACTATGCTTTTGGGCAGGTAGCGTTCTCCTGGCATCCGCCAAACCCAGGTTTGTCCATAGGACTGCCAGATGAATATTGATCATTCCAGAGAACCCGTTTCCACTATTCCTGAGTCCAATGGCGGTGAGCTTTACATCACTCCAATCGATTCTTGGCATTGCGCATGGTGATCTTAGACTTGTGAGCGGCTGCTCGGCCATGGAAACCCATTTCATGGAGCTCCCGACGAACAGTTCTTGTGCTGACATTGCTTCCAGAGGCAGTTAGGAACTCGGTAGTGAGTGTATCAAGACAGAACGAGTCTCCTTCCTGAGCGGTATGATGGCTGCGTGGTCCCATGGTGTTTATACTTGCGTACTATTGTTTGTACAGGTGAACATGGTACCTTCAGGCATTTGGAAATTGCTCCCAAGGATGAACCAGACTTGTGGAGGTCTATAATTATTTTAGATTTTTTGATTTCTTTTGATTTTCCCATGATGTCAAGCAAAGAGGCACTGAGTTTGAAGGTAGGCCTTGTAATACATCCACAGGTACACCTCCAATTGACTCAAATTATGTCAATTAGCCTATCAGAAGCTTCTAAAGCCATTACATAATTTTCTGTAATTTTCCCAAGCTGTTTAAAGGCAAAGTCAACTTAGTGTATGTAAACTTCTGACCCACTGGAATTGTGATGCAGTGAATTATAAGTGAAATAATCTGTCTGTAAACAATTGTTGAAAAAATTACTTGTGTCATGCACCAAGTAGATGTCCTAACCGACTTGCCAAAACTATAGTTTGTTAACAAGAAATTTGTGGAGTGGTTGAAAAACGAGTTTTAATGACTCCAACCTAAGTGTATGTAATCTTCCGACTTCAACTGTATATGTTTTGACCATGACAGTTTACAATCGAAGGTAACACCAAGAAATGTAGTCTCCTCAACTTGTTCAATGTGGTAGTAAAAACATGACTAAGACACATTAATTAATGCACTATGTGATAGCAGACAACATGATTGACATAACTTAGATTGCATTCATAATATTGGCTGAGGCTTAAGTGCTAAAACAAGCATGCAAGATAACTTGGACAGTTGTCAAGAGACAGAGGACACCAAGCGCATCCCTCAGAATGCCACTTAGTCTATTTTGCCACTTGTGAGCAGAACATAGGTCAAAGGGTGTCTCGGCTAGTGACAAGGCTGCAAAGCTGAGACCCATAAATACATATGTTAAGAGTCAGACATAAATTAAAGTTACAGGGTCTGTAAAATTAGACAGGCGAACCAGAAGCAAAAGGACTTATAAGGAATAGGAACATATAGGATCGCTTGCAGAGCTACTAACAGAGCCCAAACAGCTGTCAGGTGTGAGCGACAGCAAGCAAATGCTGAGACAGAGAATGTGGTGAGGAGCTATTTTCACATACAGAGAACAATGCATTGAAACCATAAGAAATAATCCTATACATCAAGTAGAGATAGAATACTAATTTAATCCATTAAGGTCTAAGGGATGACAGCAGAATGGCCAACACAAGTAATATATGTACACAATAAATGTATTATTGTTATAACATTGAAGGGCCTGCCACCATATAATCTAAACTTGGAACAGATAGGGGCGTTACTGGGCGTGAACAAGCAAGAACTCAGATCAAAAGATAATA
>QNTS01000251.1:453225-541781 GCA_003317085.1 Hucho hucho | reverse complement strand
TTAACTTCTTAGGGCTAGGGGGCAGTATTTTGAAGTTCGGATGAAAAACGTGCCCAAAGTAAACTGCCTGTTACTCAGGCCCAGAAGCTAGGATATGCATATAATTAGTAGCTTTGGATAGAAAACACTCTGAAGTTTCTAAAACTGTTAAAATAATGTCTGTGAGTATAACAGAACTGATATGGCAGGCAAAAACCCGAGCAAAATCCATCCGGGATGTCTGAATCAGTCATGTCACACTGTTTTCAATAGGCCAGCTATTCAAAGCCTCATAGTTTAACCCCCAGATTGCAGTTCCTATGGCTTCCACTAGATGTCAACAGTCTTTAGAAAAAGGTTTGAAGCTTCAATCATGAAAATCAAGGGAGTAAGACCACTTGTTCCTGAGTTCACGTCAAGTGTACTGTTTTGGATTTTGCGCGTAACAGGGAATGCGCGCTCAGTTCTTTTTCTCTTCTATTCAGCAGGTTATATTCCGTCTGAAATATTATAGTTTATATTCATTTTAGGGTATCTGAGTATTGATTACAAATGCTGTTTGACTTTTTTCGACTAACTTTATGGGTACTTTTGGGATATCGTTTGTCTGCATGGATGAAAGCCTTTGGGCAGGTGGATTACTGAACAAAATGCGCCAACCAAACAGAGCTATATGGATATAAAGAGGAACTTTATCGAACAAAAGGACCTTTTATTGTGTAACCTGGACGCTTGGGTATGCCATCAGAGGAAGATCAAAGGTAAGCGATTTATTTTATGCTATTTTTGAGTTTTGTGACACCTCTGCTGGTTATGTTATTATGCTAATTGAGTTTGAGTGGGGCGCTGTCCTCAGACAATCAAATGTTCTGCTTTCGCCGTAAAGCCTTTTTGAAATCTGACAATGCTGTTAGATTAACAAGAGTCTAAGCTTTTGAAGGGTGTGCAGCATTTGTATTTTCATGAATGTTTTAAATTAGTATTTTTGTCATTTGAATTTGGCGCTCTGCATTTCACTGGATTGGATCCGTAACAGGTTAATAGAAAATTACTGAAGTGAAAGTCACCCAGTAAAATATTACTTGAGTAAAAGTCTAAAAGTATTTGGTTTTAAATATACTTAAGTATCAAAAGTAAATGGAATTGCTCAAATGTATCAAAAGTATAAATCCTTTCAACTTCCTTATATTAAGCAAACCAGACGGCACAATTTTCTTTTTTACATTTTTATTGACGGATAGCCAGGGGCACACTGGCATTAATAGGTGCATTCTGGACAGGACAAAGCATTTTTGTTTAGTGAGTCTGCCAGATCAGAGGCAGTAGGGATGACCAGGGATGTTCTCTTGACAAGTTTGTAATTTGGACCATTTTCCTGTCAAAATGTAACGAGTACTTTTGGGTGTCAGGGAAAATGTATGGCGTAAAAAGTACATTATTTTCTTTAGGAATGTAGTGAAGTAAAAGTTGCCAAAAATATAAATAGTAAAGTACAGACACCCCAAAAAAATACTTAAGTAAAGCTTTAAAGTATTTTTACTTAAGTACTTTACACCACTGATATGGTTGAATCATCAGCATACATGGACACATGCTTTTTTTAATGCCAGTGGCAGGTCATTGGTAACAATAGAAAAGAGTAGCGGGCCTAGAGAGCTGCCCTGCGGTACACCACACTTTACATTAGAGAAGCTTCCATTAAAGAAAACCGTCGGAGTTATATTAGATAGCCCTGAATCCACCAATCATCAGTCATTTGTGTCAGTGCAGTACATGTTGTGTGCCCTCTATAAGCTTGCTCAAAGTCTGTTAATTTGTTTACAGAGAAATAGCATTGTATTTGGTCAAACACAATTTTTTTCCAACAGTTTGCTAAGAGCTGGCAGCAAGCTGATAGGTCTGCTGTTAGAACCAGTAAAGGCCGCTTTACCGCTCTTGGGTAGCAGAATGACTTTGGCTTCCCTCCAGGCCTGAGGACAAAGACTTTAATCTAGGCTCAGATTAAAGATATGACAGCTAGGACTGGCTATAGAGTCAGCTACCATCCTCAGTAGCTTTCCATCGAAGTTGACAATGCCAGGAGGTTTGTCATTATTGATCGACTATTTTTCCACCTCTCCCACACTAACTATTCAAAATTCTAATTTGCAATGCTTTTCTTTAATTATTTGTTTTGAGTAAAATGGCTCACTGTTCATTGTTGGCATTTCTTGCCTAAGTTTGCCCACTTTGCCAATGAAGTACCATCGGTACCACAGGGGCACCTCGGGGGTGTGTGCTCAGTCCCCTCCTGTACGCCCTGTTCCCTCATGACTGCACGGCTAGGCACGACTCCAACACAATCATTGAGTTTGCCGATGACAACAGTGGTAGGCCTGATCACCGACAAGAGACCTGACCGTGTGGTGCAAGGACAACATCTCCCTCAACGTGATCAAGACAAAGGAGATGATTGTGTACTACAGAAAAAGGAGGGCCGAGCACGCCCCCATTCTCATCGACGGGGCTGTAGTGGAGCAGGTTGAGAACTTCAAGTTCCTTGGTGATAACATCACCAACAAACTAACATGGTCCAAGCACACCAAGACAGTTGTGAAGAGGGCACGACAAAACCTATTCCCCCTCAAGAGACTGAAGATTTGGCATAGGTCCTCAGATCCTCAAAAGGTTCTACAGATGCACCATCGAGAGCATCCTGCCGGGTTGCATCACTGCCTGGTATGGCAACTGCTTGGCCGCAAGGCACTACAGAGGGTAGTGCGTACAACCCAGCACATCACTGGGGCCAAGCTTCCTGCCATGCAGGACCTCTATACCAGGCGGTGTCAGAGGAAGGCCATAAAATGTTCAGACTTCATAGACTGTTCTTTCTGCTACCGCACAGCAAGCGGTACCGGAGCGCCAAGTCTAGGTCCAAGAGGCTTCTAAACAGCTTCTACCCCCAAGCCATAAGACTCCTGAACATCTAATCAAATGGCTACCCAGACTATTTGCATTGACCCCCCCCCCCCTTTACGCTGCTGCAACTCTATCATCTATGCATAGTCACTTTAACTCTACCTACATGTACATATTACCTCAATTAACCAGTGCCCCCGCACATTGACTCTATACCGGTACCCCGTATATAGACTCGCTATTGTTATTTTACTGCCGCTCTTTAATTATTTGTTACTTTTATTTTTTATTTGGTATTTTTCTTAACTGCATTGTTGGTTAAGGGCTTGTAAGTAAGCATTTCACTGTAAGGTCTACACCTGTTGTATTCGGCACATGTAACATAACATTTGAAGAAATGATTAAAATAATTGGCAACATCAAATGGTTGTGTGATGAACAAGCCATCTGATTCGATGAAAGATGGAGTTGAATTTGTCTTTCTGCCCATAATTTCATAAGGGACAAGTAACCAGATGCAGATGATAACTTACATAGGTTACAGCAGGCTGGGGGTCACTCAATCATGTAAATGATGACTATAAAAGGACAACGGAGACTCCATAGCAATGGAATTACTGAGACTCCGATTCAAATCAAATTTTATTTGTCACATACACATGGTTAGCAGTTGTTAATGCGAGTGTAGCGAAATGTTTGTGCTTCTAGTTCCGACCATGCAGTAAAACAGTAATATCTAACAAGTAATCTAACAATTTCACAACAACTTCCTTATACACACAAGTGTAAAGGAATGAATAAGAATATATATTAATAAATATATGGGTGAGCGATGGCCGAACGGCATAGGCAAGATGCAGTAGATGGTATAGAGTACAGTATATGCATATGAGATGAGTAATGTAAGGGTATGAAAACATTATATAAAGTGGCATTGTTTAAAGTGGCTAGTTATACATTTATTACATCCAATTTTTATTATTAAAGTGTCTAGAGATTTGAGTCAGTATGTTGGAAGCAGCCACTCAATGTTAGTGATGGCTGTTTAACAGTCTGATGGCCTTGAGATTGAAAAACAGCTTCTGTCTCTCAGTCCCAGCTTTGATGCACCTGTACTGACCTCGCCTTCTGGATGATAGTGGGGTGAACAGGCAGTGGCTTGGGTGGTTGTTGTCCTTGATGATCTTTTTGGCCTTCCTGTGACATCGGGTGGTGTAGGTGTCCTAGAGGGCAGGATGCGTTGTGCAGACCTCACTACCCTCTGGAGAGCCTTACGGTTGTGGGCGGAGCAGTTGCCATACCAGGCGGTGATACAGCCTGACAGGATGCTCTTGATTGTGTGTCAGTAAAAGTTTGTGAGTGTTTTTGGTGACAAGCTGAATTTCTTCAGCCTCCTGAGGTTGAAGAGGCGCTGTTGCGCCTTCACCACGCCGTCTGTGTGGGTGGACCATTTCAGGTTGTCCGTTATGTGTATGCCGAGGAACTTTCCACCTTCTCCACTACTGTCCCGTTGATGTGGATAGGGGGGGTGCTCCCTCTGCTGTTTCCTGAAGTCCACGATCATCTCCTTAGTTTTGTTGACGTTGAGTGAGAGGTTATTTTCCTGACACCACACTCCGAGGGCCCTCACCACCTCCCTGTAGGCCGTCTCATCGTTGTTGGTAATCAAGCCTACCACTGTAGTGTCTGAACTTGATGATTGAGTTGGAGGCGTGCATGGCCACGCAGTCATGGGTGAACAGGGAGTACAGGAGAGGGCTGGGGCCCCAGTGTTGAGGATCAGTGGGATGGAGATGTTGTTTCCTACCCTCACCACCTGGGGGCGGCCCGTCAGGAAGTCCAGGACCCACCTAGGGTCTCGAGCTTAATGACGAGTTTGGAGGGTACTATGGTGTTAAATGCTGAGCTGTAGTCGATGAACAGCATTCTTACATAGGTATGCCTTTTGTCCAGATGGGTTAGGGCAGTGTGATTGCGATTGCGTCGTCTGTGGACCTATTGGGGCGGTAAGCAAATTGGAGTGGGTCTAGGGTCTCAAAGCACTTCATGATGACGGAAGTGAGTGCTACGGGGCGATAGTCATTTAGCTCAGTTACCTTAGCTTTCTTGGGAACAGGAACAATGGTGGCCCTCTTGAAGCATGTGGGAACAGCAGACTAGGATAAGGATTGATTGATTATGTCTGTAAACACACCAGCCAGCTGGTCTGCGCATGCTCTGAGGACGCGGCTAGGGATGCCGTCTAGGCCGGCAGCCTTGCGAGGGTTAACACGTTTAAATGTTTTACTCACGTTGGCTGCAGTGAAGGAGAGCCCGCAGGTTTTGGTAGCGGGCCATGTCAGTGGCACTGTTGTCCTCAAAGCGAGCAAAGAAGATGTTTAGTTTGTCTGGGAGAAAGACATCGTGGTCTGTGACGAGACTGGTTTTCTTTTTGTAGCCCGTGATTGACTGTAGTCCCTGCCACATACCCCTCTTGTCTGAGCCGTTGAATTGCGACTCTACTTTGTCTCTAATACTGACGCTTAGCTTGTTTGATTGCCTTGCGTAGGGAATAGCTACACTGTTTGTATTCAGTCATGTTTCCGGTCGCCTTGCCCTGATTAAAAGCAGTGGTTTGCGCTTTCAGTTTAGCGCAAATGCTGCCATCAATCCACGGTTTCTGGTTGGGGAAGGTTTTAATAGTCGCTGTGGGTACAACATCACCGATGCACTTGCTAATAAACTCGCTCACCGAATCAGCGTATTCATTAATGTTATTGTCCGACGCTATGCGGAACATATCCCAGTCCACGTGATCTAAGCAATCTGGCGCCACCATCGAAGCAAAGCGTGGAATCAGATTGGTCGGACCAGCGTTGAACAGACCTGAGCACGGCCATTTCCTGTTTTAGTTTCTGTCTATAGGCTGGGAGCAAAAAAATGGAGTCGTGGTCAGATTTACCGAAAGGGGGGCGGGGGAGGGCTCTGTATGCGTCTCGGAAGTTAGAATAACAATGATCCAGGATTTTGCCAGCCCGGGTAGCGCATTCGATATGCTGATAAAATTTAGGGAGCCTTGTTTTCAGATTAGCCTTGTTAAAATCCCCAGCTACAATAAATGCAGCCTCAGGATATGTGGTTTCCAGTTTACATAAGGTCCAATGAAGTTCTTTCAGGGATGTCGATGTGTCTGCTTGGGGGGGGGGGGGGGGGGGNGGGGGGATATACGCGATGGTGATTATAATTGAAGAGAATTCTCTTGGTAGATAATGCTGTAAGGAATTCTAGGTCAGGTGAACAAAAGGACTTGACTTCCTGTATGTTGTTATGATCACATCTCGTCTCGTTAATCATAAGGCATACAACCCTGCCCTTCTTACCAGAGAGATGTTTGTTTCTGTCGGTGCGATGCGTGAAGAAACCAGGTGGCTGTACCGACTCTGATAACGTATCCCGAGTGAGCCATGTTTCCGTGACGCAAAGAACGTTAGTCTCTGATGTCTCTCTGGAAGGCAACCCTTGCTCGGATTTCGTCTATCTTGTTGTCAAGAGACTGGACATTGGCGAGTAGTATACTCGGGAGCGGTGCGCCCGCCTACGGAGCCTGACGAGAAGACCGCTCCGTCTGTCCCTTCGCCGTTGTTTTGGGTCGCCGGCTGGGATCCGATGCATTGTCCTGGGTGGTGTGCCAAACAGAGGATCCGCTTCGGGAAAGTCGTATTCCGGGTCGTAATGTTGGTAAGTTGACGTTGCTCTTATATCCAATAGTTCCTCCCGGCTGTATGTAATAAAACTTGACATTTCCTGCGCTAACAATGTAAGAAAAAATACATTAAAAAACGAAATACTGCATAGTTTCCTGAGAACACGAAGCGAGGCGGCCATCTCTGTCGGCGCCGGATGTATGTATTTCTCACTTTAAAATGTGTACCAAACAAAAAACATTGATTTCAAAGTTTAAAAAACCATAACTCTATGCACAATGACTTCTTTCAACAATTTCCACAGAACATTTTACAAAAACATCTACTGGAAGAACTTTGCAGATAAAGTTTTGTAACAGAATAAAACTCAGGGAGATTTTACAAAGAAAAAAAATGCAGTTTTTCCAAATATCTATTTATTATTATATACTGTGTACATTTTTCATAAAACACTTTGAAATCAAATGTTTTTTGTTTGTCATTACAGGAAATAAAACACATTTTCATAATTTATCAGAATAGTAAAAAAGGAGCGGTTAAACACCTGTCGTGGTGTTGAGAAGGCTAAAATCTGCCACTGTTACAAGGGTCTTGGGCATTCATAATTTCTCCACTTAGAAAGCTAGTGTTCACTCATTTTGGCAATGAAGTGGGCAACCATAATGGTGATGAAGAAATACAGATGGTTATTTGTCTTCACTTTTGACACAGGTCCACGTTATTTTCTGCACTTAAATGAAACAAGAACATTATAGTACCGCCCACTGTGGGTGGCATACAATGTGTAGGTTGAGATGAATATGACCATCCAATGATCAAAGAAGATGGAAAGGAACCAAAACCTGACTGGAACAAAGGCCAGCATAGAACAAACTCGGGCCCTTACAATGCCAGCCAGCGATGTTCTAGATTGAAAGGGGGATACCTAGTCAGTTGACTCAACTGCAATGTCTTCCGCATTTAACCCAACCCCTCTGAATCAGAGTGAACACAAAAGAGTTAAAACATCTATGAAAGATACAGGCTTGTATCAACTGAACTCATTAAGTTGGCTGACTGAAATATGTATCATTGTCCTGTCGACCACCCAAATATGTATGGCTTATAAGAAACTATTTTTCTTTTGAAAAACACACAATCTGAATTTCCATGGGCCTTCCAATACTGAAAGAGTATGCCCTTGTCCATGTCCATGTGTCATGCTGCTGAGCTATTATTTAACTAATGCCATCTTACTATGTCAACCTTTTGCACCTGCACTTTTTGTAGTTAAGCCGAGTACAGTATGTAATGAAAGTAAAAAGCATTTTTCTATCTCAGCCTCCCTAAAATTTTTCTATAGGTTTTTTAGAGAGAACTTTTTAACTCTATCATGAACTTTAGCAGGTAGTGCAGGGTTTCCCAAACTCGGCCCTGGGGACCCCTAGGGGTGCACGTTTAGTTTTTTGCCCACCACTGATTCAAATAATCAACTAATCATCAAGCTTGGGATTATTTGAATCAGCTGTGTAGTGCTAGGGTAAAAAACAAAATGTGCACCCCTTTGGGTCCCCAGAACAGAGTTTAGGAATCGCTGAAGTAGTGCCTGTTTATGCATATGCTCATTGTTAGGATTTCAACAATAAGTTGCTAACTGAGAAACTATGCCCCTAAACACATAAAATACATACTCATGAGAAGCATCAATGCTGCTTAGACTGTTTTGGCTCCTTTGTAAAAGACCACAATTCGGTATGCTACCCAAATTATGGATTGAGAATGCCATTAAATGTCTGGCCATGAAGATTAGGGAAATTATGATATTTTTATGGTAATACACAACCATAGAACCTTTTTCTTACATTACAAAATTAAGGCCTACTCAGTGCTCACACGGGGCACTCCACCCACACTGGATGTACAAAAGGATTGTCGAAGCAAGGCATGCATCCCATGGAGCACTGAAGACCATTTCTGTGAGAATTGGAATTTTGCTTGTGAAAGCAAGCAGTCAGTCAATCTGCAGAAACATGTTTACATAAAGAAATTTTGGGACATATACATGTACAGTACCAGTCAAAAGTTTGGACACCTACTCATTCAAGGGTTTTTCTTTATTTTTACTATTTTCTTCATAGTAGCATAATAGAAGACAAACTATGAAATAACACATATGGAATCATGTAGTAAGCAAAAAAAGTATTAAACAAATCAAAATATACCCAATTGAGATGGCTTGGGATGAGTTGGACCGCAGAAGTAAGGAAAAGCAGCCAATAAGTGCTCAGCATGTGGGAACTCCTTCAAGGCTGTTGGAAAAGCATTTCAGGTGAAGCTGGCTGAAAAGAATGCCAAGTGTGCAAAGCTGTCAAGGTAAAGGGTGGCTACTTTGAAGAATCTCATGAAATCTTTTTTAACACTTTATTGGTCACTATATGATTCCATATTTGTTATTTCATAGTTTTGATGTATTCACTATTATTCTATAATGTAGAAAAACCCTTGAATGAGTAGGTGTCCAAATTTTTGACTGGTACTGTATGTAAAATATGCAAAACCGGCACGTTGCTGATGGGAGATTACAAAAATGTGACAGGATATGCATCAACTGTTGTGACCATGGCATGACAACCTACCTAAAGTGCCGGCACAGTGGGGGTAGGTGCAGAGGTCTTCCCCAAAGACTTATACAGGATCACATACTATTTAATCTCCCTAATGACTAAGCTCATAATTGAGGGTATTGCAATCTGACCCTAGATCTGTCGTTAAGGGCAACATGTAGAGCCAGATACCGTTCCTACAGTGGCCTGAGTCATCATGTAATCCGATATTTTCTGCGGGTCACACACACTCTTCCAGGTTCCATTGCTCTGTAAACACTTGGCTGACCTCACCATCGGTCCATTAACTCGCCTGTTTCCTCTATGGTGACATGCTGGAGTGGATTGGGGATAGATGTTCAATGTGCATTTAGGGGGGGAAAGTCTGCAGTCTTGTGACTCAAAGGTGAAAGTGTTGCCACTGTGTCGAAGGTCAGGCCAAGTACAGGTCAGGACAAGTACAAAACAGATATTCATTTTAGCTTGTTGGGGGAGGGGCATGGAAAGGACATGAAAAGCTAGAGAGATTAGTTAAAAATCATGTTTTAAGTGTAAAAACAGTACATAAGCAGAGTTCGATGTGATACAAAACAATAGCATGTAACCATCACCTCAGCTGAACATAGAGGCTTACACGAAGAGGTAAAGTAATACTTTAACACTATAAGGCTGTTAAAGTATTACTTTAATTATATACATCTACAGTCGTGGCCAAAAGTTTTGAGAATGACACAAATATTAATTTCCACAAAGTTTGCTGCTTCAGTGTCTTTAGATATTTTTGTCAGATGTTACTATGGAATACTGAAGTATAATTACAAGCATGTCAGTGTCAAAGGCTTTTATTGACAATTACATGAAGTTGATGCAAAGAGTCAATATTTGCAGTGTTGACCCTTCTTTTTCAAGACCTCTGCAATCCGCCCTGGCATGCTGTCAATTAACTTCTGGGCCACATCCTGACTGATGGCAGCCCATTCTTGCATAATCAATGCTTGGAGTTTGTCAGAATTTGTGGATTTTTGTTTGTCCACCCGCCTCTTGAGGATTGACCACAAGTTCTCAATGGGATTAAGGTCTGGGGAGTTTCCTGGCCATGGACCCAAAATATCNCCCGAGCCACTTAGTTATCACTTTTGCCTTATGGCAAGGTGCTCCATCATGCTGGAAAAGACATTGTTCGTCACCAAACTGTTCCTGGATGGTTGGGAGGAGTTGCTCTCGGAGGATGTGTTGGTACCATTCTTTATTCATGGCTGTGTTCTTAGGAAAAATTGTGAGTGAGCCCACTCCCTTGGCTGAGAAGCAACCCCACACATGAATGGTCTCAGGATGCTTTCCTGTTGGCATGACACAGGACTGATGGTTGCGCTCACCTTGTCTTCTTCGGACAAGCTTTTTTCCGGATGCCCCAAACAATTGGAAAGGGAATTCATCAGAGAAAATGACTTTACCCCAGTCCTCAGCAGTCCAATCCCTGTACCTTTTGCAGAATATCAGTCTGTCCCTGATGTTTTTCCTGGCGAGAAGTGGCTTCTTTGCTGCCCTTCTTGACACCAGGCCATCCTCAAAGTCTTTGCCTCACTGTGCGTGCAGATGCACTCACACCTGCCTGCTGCCATTCCTGAGCAAGCTCTGTACTGGTGGTGCCCCGATCCCGCAGCTGAATCAACTTTAGGAGACGGTCCTGGCGCTTGCTGGACTTTCTTGGGCGCCCTGAAGCCTTCACAACAATTGAACCGCTCTCCTTGAAGTTCTTGATGATCCGTTAAATGGTTGATTTAGCTGCAATCTTACTGGCAGCAATATCCTTGCCTGTGAAGCCCTTTTTGTGCAAAGCAATGATGACGGCACGTATTTCCTTACAGGTAACCATGTTTGACAGAGGAAGAACAATGATTCCAAGCACCACCCTCCTTTTGAAGCTTCCAGTCTGTTATTCAAACTAAATTAGCATGACAGATTGATCTCCAGCCTTGTCCTCATCAATACTCACACCTGTGTTAACGAGAGAATCACTGACATGATGTCAGCTGGTCCTTTTGTGGCAGGGCTGAAATGCAGTGGAAATGTTTTTTGGGGATTCAGTTCATTTGCATGGCAAAGAGGGACTTTGCAATTAATTGAAATTCATCTGATCACTCTTCATGACATTCTGGAGTATATGCAAATTGCCATCATACAAACTGAGGTAGCAGACTTCGTGAAAATTAATATTTGTGTCATTCTCAAAACATTTGGCCACGACTGTATATATGGCCACAGCAAAGAGAAATACACTCAAATATATTATCTGGTTTCATTTGCAGAATCTCTATTTCCTACTCTGAGTCAGTCAGCACCAACTGTTATCATATTAACCCTTCCAAGCCCGCGCCACACTAAAGCTGTGAATCAATGAGCTCTCCAGTGAAGCCCTGAGATTTAATCCTATGGCACTCAGATCAGTTTTGGTAATCAATCATAACAGCCCTGTTAAGGAATGACCAGGGGTCAGTTTGAGAGCTGTACCTGTTTGCAGTAGTTTTCAAATGTTCCAAAAAGCCTGGAACAAGTCAGAGAGGAATACTTGGACATTACAGTATGTCTGTTGTCGACCAACGATTTATATATACACACTAGATGACTGATAGGGGGCGCTATGTTGAAGCCACCGTAGCTCCATCTTGGTACTCACCCACAGTTATAAAAAATATTTTAGAAGCTATAGAAATGCATTTATTAATGTCTACATTCGTTTTTGCCACATGTATTATATTACAGACACCTTAATGCATAATTTTATGTGAGTTAAACATACAAATAGAAAATGAAAGAAATATATAAACATTTTCCTTAAAGCATAATTTTTGGAGATTAATAATATTAAAGTAAATTTTTTGGGGGGGGTATTAATGTTACTGTCCCTACTACAACAACAAAAATACTTAACTACATGCAATTTGGTAGTTTTATAACATTTAATTGAAATAAACTCAGCAAAAAAAGAAACATCCCTTTTTCAGGACAGTCTTTCAGAATTTTTTCATTAAATCCAAATAACTTCACAGATCTTAATTGTAAAGGGTT
This sequence comes from Hucho hucho, assembly GCA_003317085.1. NCBI lineage: Eukaryota > Metazoa > Chordata > Actinopteri > Salmoniformes > Salmonidae > Hucho > Hucho hucho. The sequence continues at coordinate 529,570 of QNTS01000251.1, read as the reverse complement.
TAAACACTGTTTCCCGTGCTTGTTCAATAACCATAAACAACTAATGAACATGCACCTGTGGAATGGTCGTTAAGACACTAACAGCTTACAGACAGTAGGCAATTAACCTCTACGGGGTAGGGGGCAGTGTTCGGAAGTACGGAGAGTCTAACGTGCCCAAAGTAAACTGTCTGTTACTCAGGCCCAGAAGCTAGGATATGCATATAAAAGAAAACACTCTGGAGTTTCTAAAACTGTTAAAATAATGTCTGAGTATAACAGAACTGATATGGCAGGCGAAAACCCGAGGAAAATCCATCCGGAAAATGTGTTTTGTTGATGTCACAGTTTTTCCATTGACTTGCTATTGTCTAAAGAGGGAATTAGCTCCCAGATTGCAGTTCCTATGGCTTCCACTAGATGTCAACAGTCTTTAGACATGGTTTCAGGCTTGTTTTTTGAAAAACGAACAAGAAATAGAAGTTCTTTCAAGTGGCTGTTGAAACGGACACTACTGTTTTGCGCACTCTTCATTATTTTTCTTCCCTTTTGAACAGACTATTTTCTGTCTGAAATATTATCCTTTATTTAGATATTTGACACCTGAGGATTAATTAGAAACATCGTTTGACTTGTTTGGACAAACTTTACCTTTTGGGATTTCTTTGTCTGCATGTTGAACTCCATGGCGCCAACTAAAGACTTTTTAGTCGACCATTCTTTGTGTTCCTGGGACCCTTGAGATCGCAAACAGAGGAAGATCTTCAAAAAAGGTAAGTGATTTATTTTATCGCTATATTTGATTTTGTAACGCCTGTGCTGGTTTGAATAATATGTTGTGGGGCGCTGTCCTCAGATAATCAAATGTTCTGCTTTCGCCATGAAGCCTATTGTAAATCCGACAGCGCGGTTCGATTACCAAGATTCTAAGCTTTTGAATGGTGTACAACACTTGTATTTTCATGAATGTTTAATATTACTATTTTTGTCATTTGTATTTGGCGCTCTGCATTTCACAGGATGTTGTCGTAGGTGGATCGCTAGCGGTCCGGTGATCCCAAACAGGTTAAGGTCACGTTATGAAAACTAAAAAGAGGCCTTTCTACTGTCTCTGAAAAACACCAAAAGAAAGATGCCCTGCTCATCTGCGTGAACGTGCCTTAGGTATGCTGCAAGGAAGCAAGAGGACTGCAGATGTGGCCATGGCAATAAATTGCAATGTCCGTACTGTGAGATGCCTAAGACAGCGCTACAGGGAGACAGGATGGACAGCTGATCGTCCTCGCAGTGGCAGACCACGTGTAACAACCTGCACAGGATCGGTACATCTGAACAACACACCTGCGGGACAGGTACAGGATGGCAAAAACAACTGCCCGAGTTACACCAGGAAAGCACAATCCCTCCATCAGTGCTCAGACTGTCCGCAATAGGCTAAGAGAGGCTGGACTGAGGGCTTGTAGGCCTGTTGTAAGGCAGGTCCTCACCAGACATCACCAGAAACAACGTCGCCTATGGGCACAAACCCACCGTCACTGGACAGGACTGGCAAAAAGTGCTCTTCACTGACGAGTCGCGGTTTTGTCTCACCAGGGGTGATGGTCGGATTCGCGTTTATCGTCGAAGGAATGAGCGTTACACCGAGGCCTGTACTCTGGTGCGGGATCGATTTGGAGGTGGAGGGTCCGTCATGGTCTGGGGCGGTGTGGCACAGCATCATCGGACTTGTTGTCATTGCAGACAATTTCAACGCTGTGCGTTACAGGGAAGACATCCTCCTCCCTCATGTGGTGCCCTTCCTGCAGGCTCATCCTGACATGACCCTCCAGCATGACAATGCCACCAGCCATAGTTTATGTCCCTTTTTTGCCATTGATGCAACATGAGGTGTTGACGATAGCTAGCTGCTTTTCGTCACTCAACTCCTACAAACAGCTGTAACTTTTTATTAGTAGACAATATTTTTGTTCATACCCCAGATTTCAGAAGCAGAGAAGTAGAGGAACCTTTTATTTGGAAAATAGTTATGTTCTGATTTCAGATTTTTAATAGAGAATTAGACCAAGATGTCATACCTCTAAGTTTGTGAGCATACATAGCAACAGCTCCGTTCGGACTGCTCAATGATGAGACATAACATCAACTAACAGCTCTCTTATTTAGCTTCTTTTTTCGTCACTCAACACTTAACTTTTTATTGTTCTAATATTTTTGTTAAAATGACAGATTTGAATAGTAGAGAGATTTCTTACGTTTTTGTCTGACTTGTTGGGGGAGTGGTCAAAATTGCAGTTTGGAAAAGGTTGGGGGAAAATTGTGGTAATGCAGTTACTAAAACAGCTGTCTTAGGTCCGTAGAATATATATTTTTTGAATAGCAGAGAAGTAGACCAAGATGTTCAGGGACACATTATTCAATTTCTGTTAGTCACATCTCACAGCAAGAAATGGCAAATCTGGTGCAGTCCATGAGGAGCAGATGCACAGCAGTACTTAATGCAGCTGGTGGCCACACCAGATACTGACTGTTACTTTTGATTTTGACCCCCGTTTGTTCAGGGACACAATATTCCATTTCTGTTAGTCATATGTCTGTGGAACTTGTTCAGTTTATGTCTCAGTTGTTGAATCTTACGTTAATACAAATATTTACACATGTTAAGTTTGCTGAAAATAAACGCAGTTGACAGGGAGAGGACGTTTCTTTTTTTGCTGAGTTTACTATAGAATTCCATGCATTCCTATAGAGGACTGCTCCTACTGGGGAGTGCCAATATGACCGACCGGTGGCCTCTCAATGGCCAATACATAGCATCAGCAATCCAGGGTTTATATAGATCATTGGTCTCAACCAGTGATTTATATACACACTTAATTAATAATTAGAAGATGCTGTGTCGAAACCACTGCGAATCCTTGGTACACCATACAAAAAGAAATTGGGTGCTTTTTTAGCATAAGAAATCCAGGGTTTATATCCATCATTGGTCTCGACCAGCGAGCCTTTGCTCTGAGATCGTTTGCTCCTTAATGATGCATTCCTACTCTGTGAGCGTTGCTCCATTCATTTACATCTGGGCCCTATCCTTTACTAACAAATCCAAAACTTATAACTTTTCAGAACAGAGCTAGATTCAAAACATCTAGCTGGAAAGTTTTCATCGGTAAGTAACATTGCTAAAAAGGGAAAAAGACATGTAGTTAATTCATAAAATGAAAATAATTGTGTGAACAAAGATGAATTAATCTCCTTTTCCTCCAAAGTGAGGCTTTCCTGTCCTAAAATAACTTGGGACAGTTGGTGAGAATAATAAAACCATCAATGCCTATGCGCGAAACAATTTTACAACAGCTATACATCTGTCTGCATATTTAGCAAAATCATGAACATTATGGTTTTAATCACAGACAATGTGGGACGTACAGCACAGCACCCAAAAGGTAAGGCCATATTAGTAACAAGATGTGCCTGGCTGGTCTTGAAGGAATCAGCTGAGGTGGCAATTTCCCTCTAAATTATGTTGTTTACTCCAAGTCCCATCAATAAAAGTGTCTCTTCTTCGATATCCCGGCAGAATATATTGCACTAACGTGTACTGTATAAGCCAATGCCGTATCCATGGACACTGTTTTGGAGTGCAAACATCTGGATCATTTTCATTAGGGCACACAGTATCAAACGTTTCAAAACATTTAGCAACAGAAAACAAAAATGTGTGTTTCTTATTGATAGTCCCTCTGTTTCAGACCATTTTCTTCCATTTGGTGGCTAATGAACAGGGCCCTGCTTTTTGGATGCATTGTCCATTGAGATGTGTTCCCTTAAGCCAGTCGGATCCTGTGTCCTCTCACTGCCGTTTGGATAAACACATACTGCTGGTATTGGTGGACTGTATACTTTAAAGTGAAGATGATGGAAAACAGAGCACACACACACACTGCTTGGTAGGCTACATGCGCCTTCCACTCCCATACAGCGTCTCTTTCACGTTGACCGCTGGAGTTCTAGGAGTGTGTGTGTTTTTATTTTCACCACATGGGGGATCCGTGGGGGTACTGCTTGGCTTTGTAACCCCTTGTCCTTTTGTGGTCTCCGTCTATACTGAGACGACTCAGTACTAAAAAAGGGCCTCGATCTCAGAGAGGTTTCTGTCTGGTTAGTCTGTTAAAGAGCATCTTGTGAGCCAAAAAAAACTAATTCAGACAGTAAAGCCAAGACACCAACCAACCATCCTTCTCTAAACGTACGTCCAGAAATATTGACATCTCTCACCCCTTTCTCCTTCCCGATACCAGTGGAGGCTGGTGGAGGGAAAAATTGGAGGATGGCTTCAGATTTAAAGTGACATCATCCTCCACTGCCAAATACCCCTCCCTCTCTCCCGCTTTCCTCCTCTCCTTAGCCTCTGGAGTCTCTCCTCAGACCGGCTCTTTGTCGGCCCTCCACAGCTGCTCTTTGACCTCGGGGGGCAGGGTGTTAAAGAGGTCCTCCTCCACCACCAGGCCGCACCTCTTCAGCAGCCTGCACTCTCCCAGCTCCACGGGCAGGCACTCCAGACGGTTCCCCCGCAGCTCCAGCTGGGTCAGGCCTGTCAGCTCTCCGAAGCGCGAGGGCAGAGTCTGCAGGCAGTTGTTGCCCAGGTTAAGGGTGCACAGCTTCTTGCACTGGAACAGATCCGGCGGGAGGGACTCGATCTGACAGGGACAAGGAGGGAGAACAGAGAGAGGATGAACGTTGAAAAATAGGTTATTGTATTTGTGTATAGTTTAAATCATACACTGTGTACTAATTATTTAATATCAAGAATACATGTATCCGTACAAGTTTGTTTTAAGTTGTGAAAGGAGCTTAAAGTTTAACTTCTCCCCAGTGCATAGTTAAGCTATTTTTTTAATAGCAGACTTGGCAAAAGAGGAGAGGGAAATCTGTGCACTGTTCCCGCCGTAGTTACCCAGTCACAAACCAGCCCATAGAACTTTAAACCAATCAGAAACAAATCAAAACAATCTACCCTAAAGCAAAGACAGGCATAATACCCTAGCCCAGAATCTAGAGTAAATTATTTATGTAAAGGTACAGACATACCGTGCATTCGGAAAGTATTCAAACCCCTTGACTTCATCCAAATTTTGTAACATTACAGCCTTATTCTAAAATGGATTAAATAGTTTTTCCCCCTGATCAATCTACACACAACACCCCATAATGACAAATCAAAAACAGTTTTTTTGCCATTTTTGCAAATTTGTAAAAAATGTAAAATTGAAATAACATGTACATAAGTATTCAGACCCTTTACTCAGTACTTTGTTGAAGCACCTTTGGCAGCGATTACAGCCTTGAGTCTTCTCGTGTATGACGCTACAAGATTGGCAAATATATTATTTCGGGGAGTTACTCCCATTCTTCTCTGCAGATCCTCTCGATCTCTGTCAGCTTGGATGGGGAGCGTCGCTGCATAGCTATTTTCAGGTCTCACAAGAGATGTTCGATCGGGTTCAAGTCCGGCTCTGGCTGGGCCACTCAAGGACATGGAGACTTGTCCAGAAGCCACTCCTGCGTTGTCTTGGCTGTGTGCTTAGGGTCGTTGTCCTGTTGGAAGGTGAACCTTCGCCCCAGTCTGAGGTCCTGAGCGCTCTGGAGCAGGTTTTCATCAAGGATCTCTCTGTTCTTTGCTCTGTTAATCTTTCCCTCGATCCTGACTAGTCTCCCTGTCCCCACAGCATGATGCTGCCACCACCATGCTTAGCCATAGGGATGATTCCAGGTTTCCTCCAGACGTGACGCTTGGCATTCAGGCCAATCTTGGTTTCATCAGACCAGAGAATCTTGTTTCTCATGGTCTGATACCTTTAGGTGCCTTTTTGCAAACTCCAAGCGGGCTGTCATGTGCCTTTTACTCAGGAGTGGCTTACACTTGGCCACTCTACCATAAAGGCCTGATTGGTGGAGTGCTACAGAGATGGTTGTCCTTCTGTAAGGTTCTCCCATTTCCACAGAGGAACTCTGGAGCTCTGTCAGAGTGACCATCAGGTTGACCAAGGCCCTTCTCCCCCGATTGCTTGGTTTGGCTGGGCGGCCAGCTCTAGGAAGATTCTTGGTGGTTCCAAACTTCTTCCATTTCAGAATGTTCTTGGGGACCTTCAATGCTGCAGACATTTTTTAGTACCATTCCCCAGATCTGCGCCTCAACACAATCCTGTCTCGGAGCGCTACGGACAATTCTTTCGACCTCATGGCTTGGTTTTTGCTCTGACATGCACTGTCAACTGTGGGACCTTATATAGAGAGGTGTGTCTTTCCAAATCATGTCCAATCAATTGAACTTACCACAGGTGGAATCCAATCAAGTTGGAGAAACATTTCAAGAATAATCAATGGAAACAGGATGCAACTGAGCTAAATTTCAAGTCTCATAGCAAAGGGTCTGAGTAGTTTTATAAATAAGCTGTTTTGAAAAAAAGTTTTTGCATTGTCATTATGGGCTAGTGTGTGTAGATTGAGTAAAAAATTACTTTAGCCCATTTTAGAATAAGGCTGTAACATAAAATGTGGAAAAAGGGGTCTGAATACTTTCCGAATACACTGTACATATTCTATAATAACTTATGCATCATGCCCACACTAACACCTGTTATTAATGGTCGCCATCTGTTGGGACAACAGCACAATGAGTGCAACCTATATAGATTGTTAATTTAAGCCAATTACGATCAGTAAGCTGATTTACAAGCCTAAAAATAGCCTTATCAAATGAAATGCTTTTCTTAGCTTCATGCGCTGAAGATGTGAGACGGCTCAGGCATTGTTCTTAGAGCGAAAAACAAAAACGCAGAACACTTTAGCACATTGGTATCCAGCTGCGAGCCTCGTATCCTCGTTAGGGCCCACCTGGGAACTACGTTTTACAAATTACACAACTCATTTAGGTCGATAATGTGCAAATCGCAAAGAGAAGACTCCGGAGAGGGTCGTAAAAACAGAACACACCAGAGGGGTTCCTTGTAAACGAGGCTAATTTGGGATGCATACCACTATTTTCAGTGTGGACAAGGGAGTGCAGCAAAATAGTTTTCGAACTTCATTGGGAGGAATGATGTTTGAAATGCTTTTTACATTTATCACAACAATTCTTTTTTTTTTTTAAATCATGATGAAAATTGCATTTTAGGCCCTTTTTAGACCTATACATGCCTCCTGTAAAACCCTATGACCTGTGAACGTGATAACGATATTGGTGCCATTATACTACTTATACTGTGCTATAAAACATGGAGTATGTCTTGATTCTAAAATACAATTTTCACATTCATTTATTCAACTACCCTTTTTGATTTTGTTTATTTTAAGACATATTGTTTGGAACAATATACTCCACAAGTACATCACATTTCCAGAGTGGGCTCTCTGCTAATTCTGAAGGTATGTCAAATTTTATGAGCACCACCAACACAGTGAATGGAAAATGGATTCAAAGGGAACTCCCTCTGCTGGTGACTTGCTGAATGTGCAATCCTAAATGGGGGCTGTGATTGGTTAACCTCCTAAGGTGTCTGCGCCCCCTCAGAAATCAAATGAGCATAATAAAAAACATCCCACACAAATCCGTCATTTTCAGCTAGATATTTTTTGGTTGTTGCATTGGATGCGTCTTAATCCACCTCCTATGTAACACTTCCGCATCTGCGGTGAAAGGTGACAGAGTTGACAGAGAGCAGTGTTTGTCAGACCAAGAGACGTCCAGAAAATCTGTCTTCTCACGAAAACGTCTGTAGCATCCAAATGGGTTGGCCTACAAATTATTATGACCCCTCTATGGAGAGATGACTCTCACAAACACGTACATGTTGGCTTTGGGATGGCAGAACACTGGCAGAACACTGACATTCCTGTCTTGCAGGAAATTACGCACAGAACGAGCAGTATGGCTGGTGGCATTGTCATGCTGGAGGGTCATGTCAGGATGAGCCTGCAGGAAGGGTACCACATGAGGGAGGAGGATGCCTTCCCTGTAAAGCACAGCGTTGAGATTGCCTGCAATGACAACAAGCTCAGTCCAATGATGCTGTGACACACCGCCCCAGACAATAACGGGCCCTCCACCTCCAAATCAATCCCACTCCAGAGTACAGGCCAGAGTACAGGCCTCGGTGTAACGCTCATTCCTTCAAGAGATAGATAGATATACGTCACTACTTCACAGGAACAGCATTTGAACAAACATTTTTTATCAAAATGCATTTTTTGGCAGAAATGCCATCTGGAACACGTTCATGTGCCTTTATAACAAAGTTGTATTCCTTCGATAAATATGAACAAAATTGTAAAAATTACGAGCCTATTTGGTTTAGCCATGGAAAAAGACAGGAACCTTCCCACTAGCCATGATTAGCTGAGATAATGTATGGGCTGGACATGCCGGGAGTTTAGTTTGGATTGGCACACTTCTGTCTATGACGTGAGCTGTTCAGTATGTGTTGACAGTCCTTTCTACCGCGCCGTTTTTGAAAGACCATAACGTTAGCCATCGAGAACTACATAAGTTTTGCTACTTTTCTCAACAACATTGATATCCTGAATTTAGCAGGTGCTATCAACAGATCAGTAGACAAAGTGATGGGCTACTTTCTGCACAGGCCACGGTCAGTGTGAACCGGAGTGACTTGACACAACACTGGCCAAACAAGATGAAGCTACAAACAAAATGAAGTTAAAAGGTTCCAGTCTGCCGTGAAGCGTTCATCCATGTATACGGGTAAGAGTCTAGCTTCAATTTCCAGATAAGTTTCTAATTTTGTCAGAAAGTCATTTTTATTGCAAGTTAAAGCATACTGTTAGCTTGCTGGCTCGCTAGCTAACGTTACCTGTATGATCTGTGTAGTAATATTATTCAAATCAGAAATCCATTTGCATTGCTAGTTATAGGATCATGTTAGCTAGTTAACATTGAACCTAGTTTGTTAGCTTTAGCTACCTACATATTCATACTATAGCTAAGACAATTTGTATTGGTAGTAGTAGGAGTTGGGGTTATGCCGGTTCATTGTTTAGCTAGCATGTCTAAACAAAAGACTCCACTTCGGCCCGATTATTACATGACCCATCAAATTAGTAGGTGTGTCTGGGGGTGATAACCGCCATTGATTGTATTTTATGAACATGTGTACATGTCTAGACAATAGTGACCCGTCCACTTAGCTAGATGTGAGTGAGGGGTGGTTATAGTATTTCCTTCACATGACCCATTAACTAACGATAAAATGTTTATGAAATATTTTTAATCTGGACACTTTGTTTTTGATATTGCTCCTATGCAAGTACTATCACTGTACCGTTTACACCTTCTGTACCCTGTGCATGTGACAAATAAACTTAGATTTTATTTGATATAGTGTGGGTTTACCACATGGCCTCATGTAAATCCTTAAGAGGGTGTGAACGATGCTGAATGGGTGTAGACAAAGATGAGCTCTCCAGTAGGTGTACCAAAATATACAAGGGCCATTTTAGTTATAGCCTAATGTTAGCTTGTTAACATGGAACCTAGTTTGTTACCCTCTCAAAAGTGGGGTTATAAGTTTATCAACTTTAAATGCAGAATTACTTTTCCACTGTTCCTCAGTGCTCCCCGAGTGGCACAGCGGTCTAAGGCACTGCATCTCAGTGCAAGAGGAGTCACTACAGTCCCTGGTTTGAATCCAGGTTGTATTGCATCCGGCCGTGATTGGGAGTCCCATAGGACTGCGCACAATTGGCCCAGCGTCGTCCGGGTTTGGCCGGGGTAGGCCGTCATTGTAAATAACAATTTGTTCTTAACTGACTTGCCTAGTTAAATAAAAATGTATAAAAAAAATACAGTGTATGATATACAATTTGTGTGCTCCAAGTCTCTACTTTTATCCAATTTAAAAATACACAATTTCAAATTTTGCTACATAAGACCGAATCGAGGCGGTTGGTCACATATGGAGACTGTTTAGTAACAAAAATAAGGGGTTAAATACGTACATGAAAAAAATGAAATGTTTCCTGATCTTCTTATATCTCTCAGATATAGGGCAGACACTTCAGAACAAACTTCCTGTAGATTTTTGGGTTGGACTGTCTGTTGTTCAATGTAGTGAATCTGTTATTCAATGCATTTGTATGGGTTAATAGTTTACTCTTATGGGTTAAACATTCTTCCTCCCAATGAAGTTCCTTTTTGCTCCCGCTGGAGTGGAATCGCCTTAAAACCATGATAATAGTATAGTTTAGGGAAACCATCTGATCCTACACACAGCAGATGCCCACCAGAACACAACAGGGAGAATGTTGTATAACCTCCCAGAATTCCTTGCAAGCCCTCAGCATGTTTCTCACTGTGAACTCGATTCCTAAATAAATCAATTGGATGAACGGCGTGTTTAACCCGACGGTAATGCACTGGCTCAGCATTAGACATTGCAGGCAAATTGGTTGTATAGAGTGAGGTCAGCTTATCAGGTGATCCGAGTGTTGTTCATGTAAAATTCACTAATTGGCCCATGCAAAAACACAATTGATCAGAGCTATGGCTAAGTCACCTCACATTTATATTATTAAAAAGATCTATTAAATTATATAATGTGTTATATTACATTTAGTTAGTGTTACACATTTAGTTAGTGTTATACTAGCCTACACTAATATTATTCTCAAAACTCTCTAAAAGTCAGAAATTAGTTAGACAAGAATTCACATAAGTCAAAGTTCATGTAAATAATCTTCTTTAAACAATTTACAAAACTCCTGAATGAGTCTAAGATAGCATCACCCTGAGGTGTTCTGTACAGAAGACAGAAAAACATTTTCCAGCTATCATTGGGGCGAAAGGTAGCCTAATGGTTAGAGCGTTGGGCCTGTAACTGAAAGGTTGCTAGATCGAATCCCCGAGCTGACAAGGTAAAAAATATGTCGTTCTGCCCCTGAACTAGGTAGTTAACCCACTGTTCCTAGGCTGTCATTGTAAATAATAATTTGTTCTTAACTGACTTGCCTATTTAAATAAAAGTTTTTTTAAATACAAAATCTGCTTAACAAGGCTGAGTTGCATCTAATAGGGTTGGGTGTAGTACACACTGTTCAAAGAGTGACACTGTTTTAGAGGAGCTTGACTATACTAAATAGTCCTAAAAACTAATTCACTAGACATTTGACATCATATTGGCTTGAAAATGCTTACATTTTCAGTTACTAAAAAAATAAGTACAGAACCAAAACAGTGAAAATCACCCCAGAGACAAGTTCTCTTTATCTGCAGCAATAAGCGTGACAAAGTCATTAGCATAATACAACTGTTCATCTGTGTACTTTAAAAACAGATAATTATTTTATGAATTTTCTGTTTTACAAAACAGACAGATGACAGCAAACAAACACATTGAGAATACCCCCCACCCCTCAACTGGAGACAAAAAATATATACTAAAACAGAACACAACATTGCTCTTAAGGAATTGGCACCTTTCTTCAATGATATTTGACATACTGTACAGTATAAGGACTATGCTCTGTATTAAAAATAATTACTGTGGATCAGGGTTGGTTGCAGGTTGTATGTTTCCCATCATCACGTGAAAGATACGTGATAAAGGGCTGCCATATCTTAACAAATGTATTAGATCTGCCAGAGATATCATGTCGAATCCTTTCTATATGTATCAAGCTGGTGACTTCAGCTAACCAGGTTTTAAAAACAGGTACAGTCTCCTTATTCCAAAGGCTTCAAATGTTTCTTTTTGAAATAACCATGCCATATTGTAATGTTTTTTGTTCCCAGTGGGTTAAAGTTGTTAGGTGCTGTGACCTGCCTAAAACAGCAGTATCCGGGGCTGGTATGAGGTTATAGGTGTATACTTCTGAGAAACACTTAAAAATATCCTGCCAGAATGTGTGCAGTTTGGGGCATGACCAGATTTGCACTTAGGGCATATCGGAGAGACCGCGAGGTAGAACGAGTATAATTTGGTACAGGAATAGTGTAGTCTGTGAATCACTTTGTATTGAATAAGTTGGTGTCGGGAGTTGATCGAGCACAAGTGAATATCTGGAAGGCAATCAGCCCAACAGTCATCAGTAATCTCCATACCAAGGTCTTCCTCCCAGGTCTCCTTCAAATGTTAGAGTAATATGCTGTAAAGTGATCTACAAATCTGGAGATCAAACTCTTGGAGCCAGGGGTGAGGTTCATGAAAATATACAACTAGCGGGCAGGTGTAATTGCCTCAATGTGGTATATTTAAGCAAACGTAGTTTCTTATCTGAAGATATCAGAAGAAGTTCTATGCATTTTTTTTGCATAAAGTTATTGCCAGTAATACCTGTAGGGGATTTAGTTGATGAAAAGAGAAGTGCTGGAAGAGAGGTGTTGTGTATATCTTGGATCTACCATGCCAGGGTATGCATCCTGCCAATAAACCTAGCATTTGCTGGCCAATAATAATGCAGAAAAATTTGGTAGGCTCAAGCCACCTAATTCTTTGGGCTTGATTATATGTTTTATAGAGATCCGGTGTACTTTATATCCCCACACAAAAGGCAATTTGAAAAATTTAAAAAAAGCTTTACTTAAAAATATAGCCAGATTCTGAAAGAGATAAAGGAATCTGGGGAGTGTAACCATTTTAATAGCGTTAACACGGCCTATCATAGATAGAGGCAACACTCTACAGATCTCAATGTTGCGTTTCAACTTCTCCATCACGTCGAGGTAGTTCAATTCAGGGTCCTTGGGATGACAACCCCTAAATATAACATTTTGTCTCCTGTGATTTTAAAAGGTATATGTTTAAGGAACTCTGGGTTTAAGTCACCTTTAAGAGGCATGAATTCGCTTTTATCCCAGTTTATGGTGTGAGAGTTCTCCAAATGAGTCGATGAGCTCCAACAGTGGTGGAAATGACTCTTCGGGGCGTGAGACAAAGAAGATGTCATCCGCATAGAACGAGATGCGGTGATCAACCTTGCCTATGTTTAGCGGAGCAATGGCAGGATTGCTTCTGATACTGATAGCGAAGTGTGCCATCGCAATGGCGAATAGCAACGGACTCAAGGGGCATCCCTGGTGGCAGGAACGTTGAAGTGAAAATGGAGGGGATTTATTGTAATTAGTGAGAACTGAAACCGTCGGGCACACATATAGTATTTCAAACCAAGAGACAAAACTCTCGCCCAGACCAAACTCATTTAATGCTTTCTGAGCGTTAAGTGCAAGTATTGCAACTTTTGATGAATATCATGTATTCCAAACATGACAAAGATTCTGTCGCCCAACGTTGGAAAATGAAAATCTGCCTGCGATAAAAACAGTTTGGTCATGATGAATTATAGTCGAAATGCATTTAGTCTGTTCGAGTATTTTAGTAAACACCTTGAGATCGCATCCGAGGAGGGCAATAGGACAATATGAAGATGGATCTGTTTCCTCTTTATCTTTCTTTAATATTAGGGAGATATTTATTTTCTTTATTTAACTAGGCAAGTCAGTTAAGAACAAATTCTTATTTTCAATGACGGCCTAGGAACAGTGGGTTAGCGGAGTATATTAGCGGAGTATACATATTCCTGGAGTCTGCGAGTTTCAATAGAGCGTTTAAACATCCTCAACATAAGAGGAGTAACCTTTTCTGAATAGGCTTTGTAAAACTCGATACCAAAGCCGTCAGGGCCAGCCGCCTTTCCATTAGGGAAGAAATGTACTGCAGAGACAACCTCTTCTAAAGTTCTCTGCATTTAGCTCCATTTGAGCAGCGCCGCATAATTTAGGTAGGGAAAGGGAATGGAGGAAATCAGACATTTTCGCAGTGGTCTTTGAGGTGTAGAGGTCTTGATAAAACTTTGTGAAACATGCATTAATTTCTTTTGGGTCTGTTGTAACAGCTCCTGCACTAGATTTAATTCTATGAATAGCTCTATTGGCCTGTATGTAGTTTTTTCCGGTTTGTCGCCCGACTTCTAAGTGTTTTTGTTTAATCTTTAATAGCATTGTGTTTACTTGGTTAGAGAGAATAGTATTGTATTCATATTTGAGTTTTATTATGTCATTCAACTTGGAAGACAAGGGCGCTTCCATATGGTCTCTCTCAAGCACAAGGAGCTGGGCCTCGATTTCTAATAATCTTCTGTGCCTACATTTTTTTGTGGTAGCCTCATATATTATATGCCCACGCATAACAGCCTTAAATGCAAAGTGGAGTCGGATATCAGCAGTATCATTCTGGGACATATAGTCCGTAATTAAATTGGCTGTTTGTTGGTGAAATTGTTAATCATTGAGTAATGTTGGATTAAATCGCCAACTGAATTGAGGCTTAGTTCTGCCGAAATCTATTTATAATAAAACGGGACTGTGATCGGAAATGGTACTTGGTAGAGGTGACGTTAGATGTCAATTTAGAGTCTTGTTAAAAAGTAGTCAATCCTTGTGTATGATTTATGCACATGTGAGAAGAATAATCCTTATCCGTAGGGTGTTGTAATCTCCAAATATCGACAAGGTTCATTGTTCCAATTAAATTATTCAAGACAGCAGTGAAGTGGTAGGGCAAGCAGGAAGCCTATCCATATAAGGATCCAAAATGCAGTTAACCTCTCAAGCAGCGGCAGCTGGGGTGACGGTTTTGGAGCGTCTGGCGTGCCCAAAGTAAAATGCTTGCCACTCAGGCTCAGAAAATAGGATATGCACATAATTAGTACTAACACTCTGAGGTTTCCAAAAGTGTTAACATTTTGTCTGTGAGTGTAACAGAACTCATTTGGCAGGCAAAAACCAGAGAAAATTCCATCCGGAAATGTCATTCTGGTGGCTTATGGCTCACTTAGAGAGACTGCCTATTGAAAAGTATTTATACCAGGACACTGAATGTAGTACCTATTGCTTCCACTGGATGTCAGCAGTGTATATGTAAAGTTTCATGGCAATCGGAACCATTGTCTTCAATAGGTAGAGGTTTTAGTGACGGGAGCTCTTTTTCAGTTGCACGTTTTTGGGCGCACGTTTGGCTGAGCGGTCCACTTTATTTGACTTTTATATAACGTTTAGGTGACCATCCAAGTGAAAGATTATCACTTTTATTCATAAAAGATAAGCTAAGGATGCATTTTAATTGGTTTTTGTTTTGTTGAGGGAAAGTTTATAGGTTTAGATGAACGCGTTCTCTTCACGTTGGATTTTCTGAACACAAGGCGCCAACCAAACGGAGATTTATGGATATAATTAATGACTTTTTATAACCAAATACCCATGGATTGTCTTCGTTTGACACTTAGGAAGCCCTCTGCAGAAGTTCTACAAAAGGTAAGGCACAGGTTTTCCCTGTGAAATGCATTTTCTATCGACCGCGCTGGCTAAAGATCTCATGGTTATGGAAAATATTGAAGGTGCTACCCTCAAACAATCAAATGTAGTGCTTTCGCCGTAAAGCCTTTTTGAAATCCGACAACGCTGTGATATTGCCAAGAAGCAGAGCTTTTGTAGAGTATGAAACACTTGTATATTAGCGCCCCACTACTGCCATAAAGATAAAAATGTTACATGTCGTGCTAGAATATGGCCTATTACTATAATAAAAAGCCATTGGTGTCGCTTATAGTTGAAATATGTTTGAATGGGACAGTTTTTCAAAATAATATAGCTACACTTCTAGCCTTAAATGAAAAAGTTGATTGATAAATCTGTGATACCCAACTACATTTTAATATCCATTGCTCTGTATGCTTTATGTGAGTTTCTTGTAGAAACATAATAATCCCCAGATAAATATTTAAAAATGGGAAAAAACGTTTCCTCTTTTAAAATTTGTTCTCAAACCTCGTACATTCCACAAAAGAAGGGTAATGTCTCCACACCGTAGCGAAGTAGTAGAGTTATCAGTAGCCATAAGAAATAATTATTTGGTCCTCAAATACCTTAGAATTGTAGCAGAAGGGTTGGAGCATTACGTAAAGAGCAAAGGACAAATGAAAAAAACACAACAACAAAAAAACATTCCACCTCCCTCCCCCGTCCACTTCCCCAAACAAAATGTAATATAAATTCCCCCATAAACACTGTGGAACTTCTGGACACTACAGGGAGACATAGGCTTGCTAACCAATTTATAATGAAACTAAATTAGCGTACCTTCAGGTGGTCCGACTGGGCCCCCTCACCCTTATGTTTATAAACAATTGATCTTAATAAAATAACTGAATTGAGACAAACAATGTAGTCAATATGTCCCTACTGGAACATCGGTCAGGTGCAGTTTTACCCGCCTGTAGGATTATGACAGCGCTGTCATATCTGAAAACGGCGGGATAATCCGCCCTACTGATCACGGTGAACAGCTACTCGGGATGGCCCTATCGGTCCCAGGCGTTGGTGGCTAAAGTAGAAATCCTGTCAATGAAAGACTTGGCATCCTGTGGTTTTTTAAACACCTTCTCTACCGTATCATGGGTAAGTATCAGCCGAATAGGGGAGAGGAGGCCATGTCTGATTCCCGTATCTCGGAGTTTCTTCCTAGCTCCATCAAAGGCCTGCCGCTGCTTGGTTACCTCAGCAGTGTAGTCTGGGTATATGTTAACCCGAGCTCTGTTGAAGGACAGGGGAGTTGCTGGCAGGACAGTCGTAGAATCTTTTCCTGCTCGGGTGTGTGGTGTATTTTGGCAATCATGACCGATGCGGTGCGCTTGGCCCACTTTTAGGCCTTGGGGGAAATTGTCAATCCCCAACAGTTTTGGGATAAATTCTGCCACGAACTGTGTTGGTCTGTCCTTCTCAATTTTTTCTTCCAAGCCTGTGATTTTGATATTCGAACACCTTGAACGTCCCTCAAGGTCAATTAGCTTGAGTTTCATAGCTTTGTTTGCGGTTAGTAGCTCTTCATACGGTCCCTCGAGTGTGGCAATGCATGTCTCATGGTCACTTGCGTTTCCTTCCAGATCAATAATGCGGGTTGTATGTTCAGCCAGGGAGGTTTGCACTGATTGTAAGGATGAGTCAAGATGATTAAATCGAGCGGTCATGTCCTTTTCCATTTTCTTGATAGCTGCTAATTTAATAGTCGGTGAGGGCTCCGAGTCAGGGTTAGCCATGCTAGCCATTACAGCCAGGCTAACGCAAGCATCGCCATCCTCGTCTTCTGCTGTGGTGGGGACTTTGCCATCTTTCTTTCCGGTTGTTTTTGGATTAATTAGTTTCCCCTTGGACGTGTTTCTCATGGAGTTGCTCATTGTAGCAGTTTGGTCAGGCAAAAGTAGAATTTAAGCAAGGGTGAGGAGGAGGTAGTCAGAGAAGTGTCTACTCCATGGTGCTCACTAGTGCCCCCCCCCCTCATCTGTGTACTTTTAAAACTCGGGCACATTGCATCACATCAGACAGTTACTTTACTTGAACTCATTTGGAACATATTATTAGCACTAGCAGGGTAGGCTGTTACTTTCTCGGAATATTGGGCAAATGAACTATTGAAGCAATAATTTTACCTCAATGGAACTATGGAGACATCTCGGTCTACTACACAAAACTCTACAATGTGTACTCTACAATATGTGCACAAGATCATTACGGTAATTATCCCTAACATAACCACGTACAAGTATTCATAATTATGCTAAGCTCTACCTTCCTATTATCCAGTGTGAACTATGAGCCCATTCACATGTGAAAGAGGCAGGTAGAAGGGAGTAGGGCTTTTCAAGAACAAATGTCTAACATTTTCCTGTGACACACAGATAACTGCAAAGACAACTGTTTTTTGACCATTTGACCTGACCAGGAAATCATCTGGGCCCTAACAAAGGGCCCAGATGATAGGCTTAGGCTTGAACACTGGTATAAACTGATTTATAAGGCCATATTGGGTAAAATGCCATTTTATATCTGTTCTTTTTTTAGTCGGGTCAGTAAATAAATATCATTTACGGTCCCATTCTCATTTGCTTCTAACAGTACCAAAAATTAGAACAGGTCATGGTAGAAATTGTTTTAGTTACTTAGCTCCGTGGTCCTGGAATCCTCTCCTGAACATTTGAAAATTTAGAGTTTAAACACTTGATCGATGTATATATCATAGAAAAGTGTAATTGTTTTTAGGCCAGCTGTTTTTAGTCAGGACGTAAAATGTTTTTGTTGTACTGTATGTGTTTATAGTTGTGTTTAATGTTGTATTAGTGTATGCAAGTTGTTTTGTCTGAAACGCTGTTCCCCCTGCTGCTATTGGACCAGGTCTCTCTTGGAAAAGATATGTGGATAAATGAAGGTAAAATAAAAAAATTAAAATATAAAAAGATAGAGGAAAGAAGAAAAACTGTTGGTTTTAGAGTTAGTTCCAATGGTGTATCAAATATTTTCTCCGGGACGCTCAAATACTAGATCTGTACTCACCCTGTTGGCTGTCACAGCAAAGTACTGCAGGTTCTGGAGGAAGCCCACGTCGGCGTGTATACTGGTCAGGTTGTTGTGACTCAGGTCCAGGAAGCGCAGTTTGCGGCAGAAGAACAGCTGGCCCGGGATGTTCTCGATCTTGTTGCGGTTTAGGTAGAGCCTCTCCATGTTAGTCAAGGTGCCGATCTGGATGGGGATGTAGGCGATCTGGTTGTACCACAGCTTCAAGCTTACTAGCCGGTGCAGGTGCTGGAAGCTGATGATCTCCTCAATGGTCTTAAGGTTGTTGTCCTTCAGGTCGATCTCCTGCAGGTTGTGCAGGCTGAAGATGGAGTGCGGTATACGTTCCAGGTCGCAGCGCAACAGCTCCAGCTCTGTCAGGTTCACCATCTTCTTCAGGCTGTTGAGCACCATCAGCTTGGTGCCCTCATTGTTGATTGACAGCTTCTGGAGGTGGACCCCAACGTCTGTTACCACCTGAGGCAGCTTGGTCAGGTTACTCTTCAGACGGAGCACTTTGAGCCTCTTGAGCTCTCGTAGCCCGTCGATGACAATGTAGCGGTTGTTCTCTGCACTCAGGTTCCCTGTGAGGTGCAGCTCGCTCAGGTTCTTCAGGCTGTAGATCCATAGAGGAATCTCCTTGATGTCAGTGAACTTGATGTGGAGGGACTTGAGATTCTCCCTCAGAAAGGCCAAAGCTGGTGCCTCAATTTTTGCCGGTGTGTGGTAGAGCCACATCTCTCTCAGGCTGACTAGCTGGGCAATTATGGGGGGGATAGTGACATCAGGGATGAGCTCCAGCTTGAGCACCTCCAGTTCTATTAGGTCAAACACCGTTTCAGGGATTCCGTTAAGCATGAACAAGTGCAGCTCCAGTTTCTCCTGGGAGTTCTTGGTAATGCGTTGCCGCAGCTTGTCCAGCGTCCACTCATTGTTGAGGTTCAGCTGACGCAGTTTGTTCTCGCTAACCTCCGACAGGAAGACCGCAAAGCGTTTGGAGTAGAGTGGGTCATACTGGTCTATCATGTGCAACATGAAGGCAAAGTCGTTTTTTACGTCTGGTATGTCGCTGTATCTGCTCTCCTCGCGGATCGACTCAAAGGAGTAGCGCTTAAGCGAGCGGCTGAGCATCCAGCAGAGGGTGTACATGCAGATAAGACCGTAAATCCCCACCAGGCTGATATAGAAACATGCAAGAATCTTGAAGAGCGTGGCCAGAGGGTGAGCACAGTGGTACATCCTATAGCCCGTCAGCTTCTCAATGTCAACCGTGCAGATCACACTGAACTTGATGTAGTGCACATAGTAGGCCGTGTAGCAGATGATAAGGATGAACTTGATGACTTTGATGATGGTCTGGCGGATGTAGAGCCGGTAGACAATGTCCCCTTCTTCGACGTGGATCCGGAACTTCTTGACCTTCTCGAAAAGAGCTTTGGCCTGCTCGCCTTCCTTCTTGTCCAGGACACCCGTGTCGGAGCGGTCAACAATGCCCTGCTCGATGCGGGACTTGGTCCTTTGGAGCATGGGCACGCTGGCCTCCACGTCCTCGCTGATGCATGACGCCTTCTTGTCCATGGTACCGTTCATCTTCCCCAGAGGCTTGGGGTCGCTCTCCTCCACTACAGTCTCAGACAGAGCCCTGGTGGTCCATGGCGAGTCAAAACACTTGAGCAGGATGGACACAAAGTGCTCCAGTTTGGAGCTAGTCCGGGGGAACTTGAACCAGAAGTTACTGCAGGCCAGGAAGATGAGGGTGTGCAGTAACACCAGGTAGGGGAAGTACTTGGCAAACCAGTGCAGCTTGTTCTCATAGCAGACCGCGTCAATGTAGTTGTACTGGTGCCGGTCCAGTTCATACTGGATGCCTTTTGGCTCTGGGTCAAAGGGGTCACGGAAGCTCATATTGAGGTACTCGCAGGATTTGTTGACCACCCACTTGCAGGGCAGACAGATCATCTTGTCCTGGGTTACCTGTAGCGTGCCCCCAAACACTGCGATCATGAGCATGACGATGGAGATGTAGTCTGTGAAGACGTCCCACCATGGCTTCAGGATGCGGTACGCCGGCTGGGTGTCGGCAAAGTACCGGAGCTCTGTGATGGGGATCATGATGGTTTACCTATAGAAAGGGCGAGAAACAAAATGTAATGCAAGACATTTAAAATGCCACACATATACTTCAAAGTTCATTAGAGTAAAAGCTTCAAAAGGTTGGCTCCAACATGCTTTATCTTGGAACTACAAACATAGCTCATCAAATCGAACAGGATTGCACAATAAAGTCTGAGAATTATTTCCGTTGTGGAGAGATTCGTCATGTCATGAGTTAGGGCTGGGCCATATACAGGTATTGATACATGGACCGGTTTGGGTTTTTACTTTACCTTCTATAACCGTATTTGAATGTTTGGTTTGTTAAATGTGATACGCCATGTGTAACGTGCATTTTTATAGATTACTTCGCTACTTAAGTCATCGTTCTCTGCTCTCTTTCCACACAGACCTATCCCCGCCCGCCACTCAAGGAGCGCATGTTGTTCCTCAACAAAGAGATACTTGCGTTCAGTCTCTGCATAATCAATGCAGCACATTAAACAATGTTGATGACAAAGATGCTGTTTTCACTTTGCTTCTTAATATAAATCCACTAGTGTTCTATTAGTTTGTGTTTCTTATATCTGCAAACAGCTAGTTTGTCTTTTCTTAGCAAATTGGGCCTGAATCTTGTTAGCCACTAATGCTAATCGCTAACTAGCTAACGCATGTACTGAGTCAGAGCAAACGTAACTAGCTATACAGCCTGATAATACCAGTGATGGTGTAGACCTAAGTACCAGCCAAAAGTTGACACACCTACTCATTCAAGGATTTTTCTTTATTTGTTCTATTTCCTACATTGTAGAACAATAGTGAAATAGTAGTAAAACTATGAAACACCACATATGGAATCATGCAGTAAACAAGTGTTAAATCAAAATATCTTTTATATTTTAGATTCTTCAAAGTAGCCACTCTTTGCCTTGATGACAGCTTTGCACACTTGGCATTCTCTTAACCAGCTTCACCTGGAATGCTTTTCCAACAATCTTGAAGGAGTTCCCACATATGTTGAGCACTTGTTGGCTGATTTTTCTTCACTCTGCGGTCCAACTCATCCCAAACCATCTCAATTGGGTTGAGGTCGGGTGATTGTGGAGGCCAGGTCATCTGATGCAGTACTCCATCACTCTCCTTCTTGGTCAAATTGCCCTTACACAGCCTGGAGGTGTGTTGGGTCATTATCCTGTACAACAAATGATAGTGGGACTAAGCGCAAACCAGATGGGATGGCGAATCGCTGCAGAATGCTGTGGTAGTCATGCTGTTTAGGTGTGCCTTGAATTCTAAATAAATCAGTGTCACCAGCAAAGCATCCCCACACCATCACAACTTCCTCCTCCATACTTCACGGTGGAAACCACACATGCAGAGATCATCTGTTCACCTACTCTGCGTCTCACAAAGACAGCGGTTGGAACTAAAAATCTCAAATTTGGACTCATCAGACCAAAGGACAGATTTACACCAGTCTAATGTCTATTGCTCGTGTTTCTTGGACCAAGCAAGTCTCTTCTTGTTATTGGTGTCCTTTGGTAGTGGTTTCTTTGCAACAATTTGACCATGATGGAAGGCTCCTGAGTAGCGCAGCGGTCTAAGGCACTGCATCTCAGTGCCGTGATTGGGAGTCATATAGGGCGGCCCACAATTGGCCCAGCGTTGTCCGTGTTTGGCCGGGGAAGGCCGTCATTGTAAATAAGAATTTGTTCTTAACTGACTTGCCTAGTTCACATTTTTTTTTTAATAAAAAAAACTGTATTCTCGTCTGTAACCCCACATATTTATATCAGCATGCAAACCCCATGAAGACCAATTTGAATGCTTATTATGGGAAATTCCAGCATACTAATGATACAATCATGAAAACAGATGAGTTTTTTCTGGATATAGGTCTGGATTTTTTTTTTGTATAACAATTTGCGATTGTTCATACCGATCTAAAACAACACATACATCTGATGTACTTTAGGCTAGAAACAAGCGATTGATGCACATGGGAATATATTTGGTTTGTCTCTAACATTCAGAAGCTGAGTTACAACCTTCTAAACTCGGGGGTCAAAGAAATTAGACTTTGCTTGGGAAGTAATCTCATACAATGTGTGACTGTCACTATCAATTGATCAAATCACTATGTAAAAGAGAATATGTATAATTAAATTAAGGGTTCATATAAATTATCATAAAACGTATATTTGGTAGCAGAATAACATGTGGGGAAATCAGGTCATTTTCCTTATCCATTATCATCATCATTAAATAGCCTGCCTAAAATATGTCAGCCTTTTTAAACTACGTATCATTTCAGGAAATTAGCTTCAAAACAACATTTCCAATGTCCAAAAGGGGGCCTTGGGGGAAAAAAAGGTTGGGAACTACAGCCAAATGTTTAGGCTAAGCTTCAACACCAAGTTAGTTCTAACAATTAGGAAGTCATCTTTATGATGCCTTTTACAATAGGCCTACAGCCCAGTCAGCAATTTTCAGGTCAAGCCAAGGGGGGGTCTCCAGAACACTATGTGGCTCCAAGAACGCAGAGGAAGCTGGATGCAGAGGGGAACAGAAACTGACACAGCACACAGATCTGACACAGCACACTCGTAATAAATGTCTTGTTACAAGACCCAGCACAAAAATGAGTAATCATTGCGACTCGTACTTTAAAAACAAAGCTATAAGGACAAGCCCATCAGGTAGGCAAACTTGACATTGTAAGGAAGGCGAGCTTTTGAGAACTTTGACCTTTAAAAGTAAATTAAGAAAACAGGGACTGGCAGCAAGAGTGAACATGTTTCTTACGGTTTACTTTCTGAAGACATATTACTCAATGTGGGAGATTTAATGATGGTATTTATGGGCCAACAGCTAAATGTCATAGACAGCCTGTCTGATTATAATAAAACCAATGCTGAATCCATTAACATGGCTGGAATGTGTTTTGCCAGAAAAGGCTCACATCCTCATGGTGTTCCATCTGTTATGTCTAGCTCAGCTATAGTCAAATTGTATCCTCTCCACCAGTGATATTTTATCTCCCAGACAGCACAGACGTGGAAAAATGTAAGGTTACTTGCGTAACCCTGGTTCTCTGATACTATGAGTGAGATATCTCTTCACTAAGACTGCCCACTCTCTCGGAAGTACCTATCAAAAGCGTTTGTTGGAGACAGACAGGCAAGAGTGGCGAATGAGGCGAAACCCTCACACTTCTGGTTATTCTCAAGCATGCTTTTCTTCCTCATGCTTCTACACCACCCGATGTCACAGGAAGGCCAAAAAGATCATCAAGGACAACAACCACCCGAGCCACTGCCTGTTCACCCCGCTATCATCCAGAAGGCGAGGTCAGTACAGGTGCATCAAAGCTGGGACCGAGAGACTGAAAAACAGCTTCTACCTCAAGGCCATCAGACTGTTAAACAGCTATCACTAACATTGAGTGGCTGCTGCCAACATACTGACTTAAATCTCTAGCCACTTTAAACATAGGAATTGGATGTAACAATGTATCACTAGCCACTTTAAACAATTTTGTATATAATGTTTACGTATCCGACATACTCATATCAAATGTATACACTGTACTCTAAACCATCTACTGTACCTTGCCTATGCCGTCCGGCCATCGACCCAAATCTCCAGCCACTTTAATAATTATAATTGGATGAAATAATGTATCACTAGCCACTTTAAACAATGCCATTTATATAATGTTTACATATCCTACATTACTCATCTCATATATATACACGTGTATATACTGTACTCCATACCATCTACTGCATCTTGCCTATGCCGGTCAGCCATCCCTCATCCATATATTTATATGTACATACTCGTATTCATTCCTTTACTCTTGTGTGTATAAGGTAGTTGTTGTGAATTTGTTAGATTACTTGTTAGATACTACTGCATGGTCGGAACTAGAAGCACAAGCATTTCGCTACACTCGCATTAACATCTGCTAACCATGTGTATGTGACAAATAAAATTTGATTTGATTTGATTTCTGCGAGCAGGGGAATGCGGTGAGATATCTCATACCATAATATCAGAGAACCAGGGTTAAGAAAGTAATCTTTAGTTTAGCAAAACAAAGCCAGGGAAGTCCCAACATCAGCAACCCTCAGAGGTCCCGAAACTAATGGAGTACGTATCGAAGAGGTGCAGAGACAAACCAACAGAGGAAAAACTTCATAAAGTGAGGGGAAGCCCAATATAAGACTCATACAATCTCAGTTTAATGAGATGTGCTCCAAAAACAGTGCCCAATAGGTAAACTCCTTTGTGGGAGAGGGACCTTCCAGGCACCTCCAAAGATTATCGGCACATTATAATGGTTCCCATGATCAGGCAGGATATCGTCGAAAAGAGAAGGGCCCAATAAGTGAAGCGCATAACACCCTTGCCCGAGCTCTCCTACAATCCAAGTAGATGCGAATCGCACGTAATGGACAACAACAGGGACGCCCTTCTAGGGAAGGCAACAGGCAAAAAGCCATAGGCTCCAAGGTGCCTCCAATGGGAAAGGCTCCAACACCTCCAATGGGAAAAAGTCAACCCGGGCCAAAGATAGGGTTAGGTACATTGACCTCAAAAACCCCTGGGCAAACTGTGGGCGCGAACAGTGACTGGTAAAGCAGAGTCCACACATACACGTAGGGACGCCAAAGGCCGCAAGTAAAGTGAAAGAAGGAGGAATATTACATCTCCACAATTTTCCAGTGGCTAATATCTGCTGTGAGAGGGTTTTAACTACTTAGGGAGCAGTGGGGCGCTTCTTTGCCATTTCACAGCGTTGTCAGATTTCAAAAAGGCTTTACGGCGAAAGCACAACATTTGATTGTTTGAGGATAGCCCCTCTCATATTTTATGCATTAGCATAAATCCATAACCAACGCGGGTCTCATAAAACACAAAATCGCTAATATAAAATCCCTTACCTTTCAAAGAACTTCTGCTGAGGGCTTCCCAAGTGTCCAACGAAGACATCCAATGGCTCTTTTGTTAGAAAAAGTCATTTATTATGTCCATAAATCTCAGTTTGGTTGGCGTGTTATGTTCATAAAATACAGTGTCCACTCGCCCATTGAACCGTGAAGAGAACGCGTTCAACCTATACACTTGTCCAAGAACAATCAAACATCATTGATAATGTATCCTTAGGAACACTTATGTATATTTACTATAATATTTCAACCGGATTATAAACTGGACGATAGGAAAGGAAAAAACCACAGCGCGCGAGCCCGTGAACGTGCCTCCTCTTCTGTTTACATCCTGTGACTAGTTTGAAATTCTTCTTCTATTACCATCCAGAGCAACCTAACATCCCCAAACACTGTCTAGAGACTGTTGACATCCAGTGGAAGCAATAGGTACTGCAATCTTACTCCCAGATATGGCTGTTTTCAATAGGGAGGGGTTCAAAATGAGGCAATGTGTCAAAAACACTTTTTCCAGGACAGAAATTCCTCGGGTTTTCGCCTGCTATATCAGTTCTGTTATACTCACAGACAATATTTTAACACTCTTAGAAACTTCAGTGTTTCCTATCCAATAGTACTAATTATGTGCATATCCTAGTTTCTGGGCCTGAGTGGCAGGCCTTTTACTTTGGGCACACCAGACTCTCCAAAACCGACACCTCAGCTGCCGCTCCCTAAGACGTTAAGCACAATAGACACATCCCAGGACGAGCTAAAAGATCAGAGACTGGGCTTAAGCAAAGCGTCCTGCTTAGAGACTACAGAACAGTTATGGATAAACTGTAGCATCTCTGAACTTTGCTCCATTCATCTTTGCCTTGATCCTGACTAGTCTCCCAGTCCCTGCCGCTAGAAAACCTTACGCCTTGGAAGGCCGAAAAAGTGGCTAAAGGACCATAACAAAGATGAACCTTCTCTCACTCCAACAAATCCTGCAAGGAGCATAGGACCATGGAAAACAGAGTGTAGTGAATAACAATCTGCCAAGTCACACCACTTCTCCACAACAAAAAAACACACCAACTGTGAAAACAGAAATCTTGCATAAGTGGCTGCCACTCTTTTCCAAGAGTTGCAGGCCTGTCTCTTTCCCATTTTTTCTAAAGAATCTGGGTGAGGATGGAGAATTGCTTCATTCGCTAGGGTATAAGCCCTGCATGACGATAGCCAGGGTTGGAGAGTAACTGATTAATGTAATCTGATTACAAAAAATGAACTAATAATTCACGTTACCAGAAAAAATATTGTAATCAGATTAGATACTTTAGGAAAAACTAGATGATTACTTCTTGGATTACTTTTAAATTCAGAAAGGATGTTTGCGGGAAAAAACACCTTTCTGTTCTCAATGACATTCAATTCAACATTGGAAAAATGGCACAAGTTGAAGTTCGTTTCACCTGAGCAAGTCTGACCACAAGTCAGAGATCACATATCCTTTTTGTCTTCTTTTAATGCCTCTTAAGTCGAAAGTAATACAAAAGTAACGTAAAGTAAATGATATTACGTTACTGAGTTTGGGTAATCCAATGGTTACATCACTGATTACAATTTTGGACAGGTAACTAGTAACAGATTACATTTAGAAAGTAACCTACCCAACCCAGACGATGGCTGCCAGGACTGATCGTAAGCACAGTTGTAACTGCCGACCAAATCACTGGTCCGAGGGGCTCAAAGATGAGAAAGGAAAGAAAAAGGCATCTCCCACTTCTCCTAGGTGTGTCAGCTCTTCCATCTCTTTGGGATGGGGTTTCCTCAGGCCCTATTATGTCATCAGTGCAGTAAGTCAGTCTGGATAGATGCAGGAAACCGGCTGTCTCGGGACAGAGCAACCAGCACCATGATGTAAGACATCAGGCAATATAGCCGAAGGAAGAAAACACCTCCAGCGCATTATTCCTAAACCTGGGCACTAGGACAGCTACATAACTGGTATGTCTTGGCCCTGCTTCATGCAGGAGGGTTGTCAAGAGAAAAGATCGCTCCTCAGCCACTCGCTCCTGTAAGCTGGGGAGGCAGAGCAGGCAGTGGCGTGAACCAATCGCTTTGTGGACTCGGGAGTACCAGATAGCTGTCTGGGGCTCTGGCAGCTGTGAGGACGCCGTCAGTCTGTCCTCCCCCCCTTTTCTCTAAGATCCAGAAAGTAAAGTAAGGAATAACTAATTGTGCATGTCCAGGCTCGGGGTACCTTCAGCAAGAATCCTTCCAGCGAGGGGCTCTTAGCTTCCCGGAGGCAAACTGGTACTGCGGGGAGCAGTTAATTTAAAAATCAGAGCTTGAGTCTTTTCCCGTCGTATAGATCCATTGACGGGCGCTGAGCCACTACAGGGGATGGCCACTCGATGTCCAGTCTGGCCGCAGCCCGCTTTCAGACATAAAGGAGCCAAAACTCCACTGGAGGTGGTCTGCAGGCCTGAGAGGGTGGGAGAACGGGGTCACCAGTCCCCATCTCCTGCACTCAAGGATCTCCATGGTATTAATCCCATCGTCATCCCCCAACTCACCTCCTTTTATAGAAGTGAGGGTCTCACCTCGTTTGTCTCCAACAAACGCTTTTGATAGGTACTTCCATGAGAATAGGCGGTCGTAGCGAACCCCCACATGTGAGATATCGAAATGAATAATTGAAAGAGAACGACCCATTTATTATTGTTGGGGCCAGAAGTTTTTACTGATCACGTGATCTGACTAGGGAAAAAAATCTCAACCCTGGTCAGGACAAGTGGTCAGAAACACCTTTGTCCTGAGACAATACTACGGTCTACTGGGGAAACCATCCATTTAATAGGACATTCCTCAGGAAATGAAATCATTAGTCAGGTACACAAGTCCTCTGCATTTGTAGTTTAACTCAGACACACTACTTAATGAAAACATCTCATAAACTGAGATCATAGTGAAGCTTAGAGTGCCTACCCCCAGCAGAACAACCCCTTCCAGTATCACGGACAAATTTCAGACATCAGCTACCAAATCAGTTGAAAGAGATTTCCCATTTTCTTTTTGTATGTGTGAGGTCAGTTGGGGTGGACTGGGTGTAGACTTTATTTTTGTTTCTAGCTCCCTCTCTCCATGTGTGCATCCCCTTCTATCTGCACAAACTAACAGGAAGAGAATAAGGGAGTGTGGTCAATGGAAGCTCACAAAAGAGCCCCATCCAGTCCAAACCAGTCAGACGAAGCCATCTTAAGTCGCTCTATTTCTTTGGAAAGCTGCCCTCTCTTACAGTAGCTCCCAGTTTGTCAGAAGTCTAGTTCAAACACTCCGACTGAGACCGAACAAAAAAAAGTTTGTTTCTCTCTCTACGCTGTACACCCACCCACCCCCCCTTCCGTAGCACAAACCAAGTAACCTATAAAATGAAGTCTTTGTTTGCACAAATATCAAGTCGTGGTGGCATGACTTCTACGATTCCGTCTGAGCGCATAAATAATGAATAATGTGTGCCAGCCTACTGGGTGACTCAAACAGCCTGTTATACAGCTGCTCAGTTCACAGTGCACCTAGCTGCGCACTGAGCACTATCTGGCAGATCTGACACTGTAAGGGCAGTTCACAAGGATCACTATACGGCAGCTTGATAAATCATTACAGTTTGCCCCTGGGGTATTAAACATATGGAGATCCATCCAACAACAGTACACCCAACATACTTTCTCTCTTCCTGCTGGAGTTATACTACCGGTCAAAGGTTTTAGAACACCTACTCATTCAAGGGTTTTTCTTTATTTTTACTATTTTCTAGAATAATAGTGAAGACATCAAAACTATGAAATAACACATAAGGAATCATGTAGTAACCAACAAAGTGTTAAACAAATCAAAATATATTTTATATTTGAGATTCTTCACATAGCCACCCTTTGCCTTGACAGCTTTGCACAAATTCTCTCAGCCAACTTCATGAGGTGGTGACCTGGAATGCATTTCAATTAACAGGTGTGCCTTCTTAAAAAGTGAATGTGGAATTTCTTTCCTCCTTAATGCATTTGAGCCAATCAGTTGTGTTGTGACAAGGTGGGGGGGGGAAATACAGAAGACAGCCCTATTTGGTAGAAGACCAAGTCCATATTATGGCAAGAACATCTCAAATAAGCAAAGAGAAACGACAGTCTGGGTGGCTGTACCGACTCTGACAGCATATCCCGAGAGAGCCATGCTTCCGTGAAACAGAGCATGTTAAAATCCCTGATGTCAATCTGGAAAGCAACCCTGTTTTGGGTCGGCCTATGGAATCAGTTCTAATGCCCTGGGTGGAGCGGACAAAGGATCTGCGTCGGGAAAGTCGTATTCCTGGTAGTAGAGCTGGTAAGTTGATGCCGCTCTGATATCCAATAGTTCTTCACGGATGTATGCAATAACACTTAAGATTTTCTAGGCCAACAATGTAATAAATAATACATTAAAAAAAAAATACTTTAAAGTTTCCTAAGGACTAGAAGCGAGGCAGCCCTCTCTGTCGGCACCATCTTTCACAACCATCAAGCTCTATGATGAAACTGGCTCTCATGGAGGACAGCCACAGGAATGGAAGACCCAGAGTTACCTCTGCTGCAGAGGATACGTTCATTAGAGTTAACAGCCTCAGAAATTGCAGCCCAAAAAAATGCTTCAGAGTTCAAGTAACAGACACATCTCAACATCAACTGTTCAGAGGAGACTGCGTGAATCAGGCCTTCATGGTCGAATTGCTGAAAAGAAGAAACTCGCTTGGGCCCAGAAACACTTGCAATGGTCATTAGACCGGTGTAAATCTGTCCTTTGGTCTGATGAGTCCAAATTTGAGATTTCTAGTTCCAACCGCCATGTCTTTGTGAGACGCAGAGTAAGTGAAAGGATGATCTCCGCATGTGTGGTTCCCACTGTGAAGCATGGAGGTTGAGGCGTGATGGTATGGGGGTGCTTTGCTGGTGACACGGTCTGTGATTTATTTAAAGTTCAAGGCAAACTTATCCAGCATGGCTACCACACCATTCTGCAGCGATATGCCATCCCATCTGGTTTGGGCTTAGTGGGACTGCCATTTGTTTTTCAACAGGACAATGACCCAACACACACCTCCAGGCTGTGTAAGGGCTATTTGACAAAGGAGAGTGATGGAGTGCTGCATCAGATGACCTGGCCTCCACAATCCCCCGACCTCAACCAAATTGAGATGGTTTGGGATGAGTCGGACCAGAGTGAAGGAAAAGTAGCCAACAAGAGCTCAGCATATGTGGGAACTCATTCAAGACTGTTGAAAAGCATTCCAGGTGAAGCTGGTTGAGAGAATGCCAAGTGTGCAAAGCTGTCATCAAGGAAAAGGGTGGCTATTTAAAGAATCTCAAATATAAAATACATTTTGATTTGTTTAACACTTTTTTGGTTACTACATGATTCCATGTGTTCTTTCATAGTTGATGTCTTCACTATTATTCTACAATGTAGAAAATAATAAAAATAAAGAATAACCCTTGAACGAGTAGGTGTTCTAAAACTTTTGACCGGTAGTGTACAGTGGCAAGAAAATGATATGAACCCTTTTGGAATTATCTGGATGTCTGCTTAAAATTTGTCATACAATTTGATCTGATCTTCCTCTACTCACAACAATAGACAGTCTGCTAAAACTAATAACACACAAACAATTATAAGTCATGTCTTTATTGAACACAACGTGTAAACATTCATATTGCAGGGTGGAAAAAGTATGTGAACCCTTGTTTCAGTTCAGGAATATTCTTGTGATGTCGGGTGTGAACTGCTCTCGAGGTCATGCCACAACATCTGAATTGGGTTGAGGTCAGGACTCTAACTGGGCCATTCCAGAAGGCATATTTTCTTATGTTGAAGCCATTCTGTTGTTGATTTACTTCTGTAAATGGGTCGTTGTCCCGTTGCGTCACCCAACTTCTGTTGACCTTCAATTGACGGACAGATAGCCTTACATTCTCCTGCAAAAAGTATTGATAAACTTGGGAATTTATTTTTCTGTCGATGATAGCAAGCTGTCCAGGCCTTGAGGCAGCAAAGCAGCCCCAAACCACGAAGCTCCCTCCACCATACTTTACAGTTTGGATGAGGTTTTGTTGTTGGTGTGCTGTGTCTTTTTTTCTCCACACAGTGTTGTGTGTTCCTTCCAAACAACTCAACTGTAGTTTCATCTGTCCACAGAATATTTTGCCAGTAGCGCTGTGGAACATCCAGGTGCTCTTTTGCAAACTTCAGACGTGGAACAATGTTTTTTTTTGGACAGCAGTGGCTTCTACCGTGGTGTCCTCCCATAAACACCATTCTTGTTTAGTGTTTTACATATTGTAGACTCGTCAACAGAGATGTTAGCATGTTCCAGAGATTTCTTTAAGTCTTTAGCTGATTCTTCTTAACCTATTTGAGCATTCTGCACTGCTCTTGCGGTCATCTTTGCAGGACGGCCAGTCCTAGGGAGAGTAGCAACAGTGACGAACTTTCTCCATTTATAGACAATTTGTCTTACCGTGGAGTGATGAACATCAAGGCTTTTAGAGATACTTTTGTAACCCTTTCCAGCTTTATGCAAGTCAACAATTCTTAATCTTACGTCTTCTGAGATCTATTTTGTTTGAGGCATGGTTCACATCAGGCAATGCTTCTTGTGAATAGCAAACTCAAATTTTGTGTGTGTTTTGTATAGGGCAGGGCAACTCTAACCAACATCTCCAATCTCATCTCATTGATTGGACTCCAGGTTAGTGGACTCCTGACTCTAATTAGCTTTTGGAGAAGTCATTAGCCTAGGGGTTCACATACTTTATCCAACCTACACAGTGAATTTTTAAATGATGTATTCAATATAGACTAGAAAAATATAATATTTTGTGTGTTATTGGTTTAAGCACACTGTGTGTGTCTATCGTTGTGTCTTTGATCAAATTCTATGACCAATTTATGCAGAAATCCAGGTAACTCCAAAAGGAGTTAATCACACTGTGTGTGTGATATATATATATATATATATATATATATATATATATATATATATATATATATATATATATATATATATATATATATATATATATATATATATATATATATATATATATATTACTCCAAATATGTCAGACAGAATTATAATCACATGGTGAAGCCTTGCCTGATTGAACTGCAACATAACTTTACCACATCAAAGTGTTTCCCTGACATAGTATTCAAGTAGGCAGGTAGAGAGCTTTAGGCTTACCTGCCACCACTCCTGAATCTTAATTTATGTTATTCCCCAGGTAGATTGATCAACGTAGTCTGATCGTCTGGGCTACAGAAAGCTGAAAGCATACCACTAACAGAACAGCCCGTGTAGAAATGGGGGTACAGGAGAATAGTAATGCCCAGCTGAACACTGGACGGTAATGCATTTCAGTAAGAGATGACTTAAGTCTGTTTTAGGTTCCCTCCAGAACAAGCAAAGATGATGACCAGTCTGTTAAATAGTATGGCTTGTTTTATGTAAGGCTTTGAGGAGAGGAGTAAAATAAGAGAATTTGGTGGCCGGTCTTCAGATCCTGCCCTCAGCCTTATGTAGGTACCGTGAGTCAGTGCTCCCACCTTCTGAAGACAAAGCTACCATTGTCCAAGCAGGGCTGCTTTGTCCAGGCAGTGTTGACTGGCATACATTAGAAAAAGGGCCAAACATAGAAATATAATTACTAGAAGGCCCGTCACCACTGCGATTTGTATGTACACTCATTGCGGGTACACTCACTGGAGATGCTAGTTCTAATAATTATATTTCTATTGGCCCAAACTTGAGCCAAACTTATATCCCTGAGTCAGGGCCAAATAACCTCCTCCAAGGGCATTACCGCTCTTTACCTGGAACTACAGGGAGTCATTCTTAGAGAAAATATCAAAGAATGGTCCCTGTGAAAATTGGGAACAAATACCATCCCTCTTTAAAAGAGCATTAAGATGTTGAGTGGTATAGCTGAAATTCATCAGAGGGTGATTTGCGCTGCCAGAGGATCGAAGGACAGTTGACACTCAACATTTTAAAAAATTACATTTGATTTTACAAACATGGTGGTGCGTAGCAGACAAACAAGCATTCGTTAGCAGCCTAATCAACACCAAGTACTCGACAAAGAAGTTAGAGGTCAAGTTTGTCACATTTTTACACACAGGGTAATTACATTACCTGTCCCTCTTTATGTCAGCCTTGTAAAAGAGATGTTGTCTTTCTTCAACAATGTTTTGAAAGTAGACCAAGGCTGAGACAGTAGCACAGTCCAGTGAATAGGATTAGCATGAGGGCTATTTGTGTTTGTTATGATCTGGTGAGTAATTTCAAAAAGAACACTTTGCAGAACATTCCAGTGACCTCACTGATGTCCAGCCCTGGGGACAGACAGTGTCACAGAGAGACAAGATGATGTCATCATTTTATGTCAGGGCATCCATGCTCAGGTGTTATAATTGAGGGGTAGGGGGCATGTAGTGGTGGCCGTTTCTTTTGGAATAAATAGCAATTTTGTGAACAGTTTCACCAACTCACATACAGGGTTCTGATGGCATCAATGGGATGTGTACGTTTCATTTATAATTTTCTCCATGAGGTTCAGTGGACAATGTTAAGTGGCCTGGCTGGCAGTCCTATATGATGTTCTGGAGAGTAGCCTACCTGAGGTGCCCCCATGGCACTTAAAATGCCAACAGACAGCAGAATATTGATTTGGGCACTAGCGCCAACTAACGCTAACTAGCGAAACATTATTTAATTGTTTTACAAATCGATACTTGGGAGTCAAAGTCTCGATATGTCGTCCAAAATAATATCGCCAAATGTAACTGTATACATTCTTCCCCCATCACTATCCAAAACCATTATTTGTAGAAATGCAATTGCATAGAATGACATATGTTGCCAACTGATGTGCTATTACAGACTGCAGATAATCCAAGACAGGTGAGCATTTGAAGGCCCACTCAATATGTGCTTCTGTGTGCCATCGTTGGAGCTCCCTTTCGTTACCTGTTATTAGCTTTTTTTTACAATACATGTTGTAAGGCCTACTTTACATTTTTCCAAATCATCATTCCATATTGAAATATCATCCCATGACATGAATTAACAAGTGTATATCCAGAAATCATTATTTGACGACACTAACATTTTATCGACATTGCAACGATTTATAGGAAAGTGATATACAATTGCCTACCTAGACTGGTGTAACATTATATCGCTGTAAATCATAAAAAGACGAACAGTCTAAATGCGTGTGCCAGGTGCCGGTTGAATGGCACGTGTTATGGCTCCAACAAGATGCACAAGCTGATAATGAAGCAAAAATCCACAAAATACTGTTTAAGCTTATATATATATATATATATAAATAAATATATAGTCGTTTTGTGTCTATAACAAAGGTAGAATTACGTTAACACCGACAGTCTTTGTTGGATTCCCAAACAACACCCCGGTGACGCTGTTACGATGTCATACACAGGAGTCGAAATGTTTCTCTAAACATTATAATGTATCATCTTAAAGTCCTTACTCACCTAATTTGTTACAGTAACTGTCTTTATCCTCTTTCGCACATAATTGAAACATTTCGTATTGTTTCACAGAGGGGCAATGTTAAGGTTCACACTAACCATCCGCAGCACGTGTGTGTCGTGAGCAACAATAGCATATAGTGGAATCGGCGGTTTGCCTTCAAAATAAAAGTCTGCAATTGAAACTGATGCAAACCGATAAAAAGTCAAAACATGCCAAAATTGGACTATAATTATATACAAATTAACAAAATACAATTATTAGTTAATTTGAACCCCCAAAAAGTAGAAATCAGTTGAAATCACACTGGGGATGTATTTGAATTTAGAATTTCATTGGGGGCATACTTATATGCCCTATACAGCCTAACCTATGGATTGTGCACCCATGAAATGCAGTGTGGAGAAGCTACTCTGAAAGTATAGTTTAATAAGTTACCATTTACTTCACAATGGAAGAAGTTAAGCTACACTTAAACTACCCTCACAAAATATAAATTTCTTAACTAAAGTTACTTTGAAAAAGTAATTCACTACATCCAAACTACTTCGTGATAAATTATCATATGTAAATCTGAAATGTCTTTACTTTGGGGTCATAGATGTAGGATCTTAATTTGAGTCAGTTTGCTACAATAAGAAAATAAACATGCAACAACAGCGAATGATAATTATAATGAATTAACATTTTTGTAGGAGTTGATACATTTTTTTGTGAGGAAAAATCAAGTCTGACATTTCAAAGGGGAAATTACTAATTTCAGAATCCCTTTTTAAACCTAAAAAACTAAAAGTTTTACATTTCCTGCATTGCAGGAATGTTCTACTGCAACATGGTGATCAAATTAAGATCCTACATCTGTATGTTAACAGAATATGTAATTTAGTCTATTAAACACAAAAAGAGTTTCAAGTGAGAATTAGGCAGGTCTGATGCCAAAAAGGAAAAGAAATTGCATAATTCACCCATATTTTATTTTTGTCAAAAAAGTAGTGTATGTAACAGATATCCAGCAATGACAAGAAGTACTTCGTAACTCTCTTGCATTGTGTTTTTAAAGAAAGGAATGCCCAATCTGCGGTCCCAGTTGAATGGTATTTATTCTGAAGATAGACACAAGGAAGCATAGTAGATGTGCAGGAAAACAGTATCTTTATGGCTGTAGATTTGTGATTTGTAGCTTGCAAGTCAATATCAGACTGGGAAGAATTGACCTTTGCAAGCATGACCAATGGCACACCTTATTGATAGAGTATGTAAATTCAACCAACTAATAGGAATACATAAACATTGAATACATATTTTTGCAGTGGCAAGTGGAAACATAACCAACCCTGTTACATGTTGTTCCAATAGACAGCTAGGACCTACGCTGTGCTCATTAAGTAATTAATGAGGCTTGCGAAACATGAGTCCCCAGAACACCATCCCAACCATGAAGCACGGGGGTGGCAGCATCATGTTGAGGGGGTGCTTTGCTGCAAGAGGGACTGGTGCACTTCACAAAATAGATGGCATCATGAGGGAGGAAAATTATGTGGATATATTGAAGCAACATCTCAAGACATCAGTCAGGAAATTAAAGCTTGGTCGCAAATGGGTCTTCCAAATGGACAATGACCCCAAGCATACTTCCAAAGTTGTGACAAAATGGCTTAAGGACAACAAAGTCAAGGTATTGGAGTGGCCATCACAAAGCCCTGACCTCAAGCCTATAGAAAATGTGTGGGCAGAACTGAAAAAGCATGTGTGAGCAAGGAGGCCTACAAACCTGACTCAGAGTTACACCAGCTCTGTCAGGAGGAATGTGCCAAACTTCACCCAACTTATTGTGGGAAGCTTGTGGAAGGCTACCTGAAACGTTTGACCCAAGTTAAACAATTTAAAGGCAATGCTACCAAATACTAATTGAGTGTATGTAAACTTCTGACCCACTGGGAATGTGAGGAAAGAAATAAAAGCTGAAATAAACCATTCTCTCTACTATTAACCTGACATTTCAGATTCTTAAAATAAAGTGGTGATCCTAACTGACCTAAAACTTCATTTTTACTAGGATTAAATGTCAGGAATTGTGAAAAACTGAGTTTAAATGTATTTGGCTAAGGTGCATGTAAACTTCTGACCTCAACTGTAAGTGGGCAGTTCTCACTATGGGGGAGGTGTCCTGGAGAGCACACATTATGTGAGGTATGGTAGGGACTGATATCATTTGCAGCGGTTAAGCTGCTTTTGGTAAGTCCTGTCGACTTCATGCTTTTGTTTCCTAAGTCTGACCCTGTAGTGCTCAGAAAGTGCCAGACTTTCGTTTGCCTTTTGTTAATAAAAGCCTGTTTGCACCGCGCTCTGCCTTTACCTTTGAGTCATTGACAATGCCCGACCCACTAGACAGTGTGAAACCCTTGCACTGCCCCAGTCATACTTCTTCTGCATTCTACTCCTCTTACACAGTTTAAGCTAGAAACGCTGTTTAAACTTTAAAATGTGCGGACTGGTCTGGATTGATTAGCTGAATTAAAAAATTTTATATCCTTTGTCTTTTCAAACTATTAAACTTTGTCCTTCATCCACTTTCATTGCATTTCCTCAATTCTAAAGAGTGTGGAAGTGTGACGTCACTTCCAACATTCTATTCACTGTAAATGCAACAATTAAACCATTGACAGAAATTAGCTACTTTGACCACTTAGCCAATAACTTCGACAAAAAGTTCAGAAAAGATCAGCTCAAGAGAAGTCAAGTGATAGAAAGTTCTAGCCATTCTTATGTTTTCCCACCAGCTAGCTAGCGTTGTTTATATGCCCTGCAATTGTATACATGTGTGGTACATCATTATATGGGTATTACATTGTATTTCACTGTTTATAGAGGTATTCAAGTTCATTGTGCAGTTTTAGCCCTGTACTGAAGATGATGGTGCTGTACTTTGTAGTACACATGCAGCGGCACTCCTTCTGATCTCAAATTAGTGCAGGAAAGCAGAGATGAGTGAACAACGTATTTAATAAAATACGGGAAAAAAGGAATAACAAATCCAACGTGCCCTTTAAACAAACGGGCGACATAACCAGCCGTAATATACCGAACAAAGAACAACAAACAATCACGCACAAAAACCATGGGGAAAACAGAGGGTTAAATAATGAACATGTAATTGGGAAATAGAAACCAGGTGTGTAAAACAAAGACAAAACAAATGGAAAACGAAAAATGGATCGGCGATGGCTAGAAAAACCGGTGACGTCGACCACCGAAAACCGCCCGAACAAGGAGAGGGACCGACTTCGGCGGAAGTCGTGACAGTACCCCCCCCTTGACGCGCATCTCCAGCAGCGCGCCGACAACAACCTCGAGGACGACCCGGAGGACGAGGCGCAGGGCGATCCGGATGGAGACGGTGGATCTCCCGCAGCATCGAAGGGTCCAACACGTCTTCCACCGGTACCCAGCATCTCCACCGGTACCCAGTACCCCTCCCACTTCACGAGGTACTGAAGGCCCCTCTTCCGATGCCTCGAGTCCATGATGGCTCGGACAGCATACGCCCTGGCCCCCTCGATGTACAGAGGGGGCGGAGGAACCTCCCGCACCTCAGACTCCTGGAGTGGACCAGCCACCACC
The DNA here is from genome assembly GCA_003317085.1 of Hucho hucho. Taxonomy (NCBI): domain Eukaryota; kingdom Metazoa; phylum Chordata; class Actinopteri; order Salmoniformes; family Salmonidae; genus Hucho; species Hucho hucho. The sequence continues at coordinate 490,974 of QNTS01000251.1, read as the reverse complement.
GGCCTGAGGAGAGACACATGGAATGAGCGGTTAATGCGGTAATCTGGGGGGAGCTGTAATCTGTAACAAACCTCGTTCAGTCTCCTCAGGACTCAGCTTCCAGCAGGGCAGGCGGAGGGGCAGGTTTCGGGTCGAGAGCCAGACCCTGTCCCCCGGTGCGAACACCGGGGCCTCACTCTGGTGGCGGTCGGCGCTCGCCTTCTGCCGCCTCACGGCCCATTGCAGGTGCACATGGGCGGCGTCCCAGGTCTCCTCCGAGCGATTAAACCAATCGTCCACCGCAGGAGCTTCGATCTGGCTCTGATGCCACGGTGCCAGAACCAACTGATAACCCAGTACGCAATGGAAAGGAGAGGTTAGTGGAGGAGTGGCGGAATGAGTTTTGGGCCATCTCTGCCCATGGGATGAACGCTGCCCACTCCCCCGGCCAGTCCTGGCAATATGACCGCAGAAACCTACCCACATCCTGGTTTACTCTCTCCACCTGCCCGTTACTCTCGGGGTGAAAACCTGAGGTGAGGCTGACGAGACCCCCAGACGTTCCATGAACGCCCTCCAAACCCTGGACGTGAACTGGGGACCCCGATCAGAGTCTATGTCCTCAGGCACCCCGTAGTGCCGGAAGACGTGTGTGAACAGGGCCTCCACAGTCTGTAGGGCCGTAGGGAGACCGGGCAAAGGAAGGAGACGGCAGGACTTAGAAAACCGATCCACAACGACCAGGATCGTGGTGTTACCCTGTGAGGGAGGAAGATCAGTCAGGAAGTTCACTGACAGGTGCAACCACGGCCGCTGTGGAACGGGTAGGGGTTGTAACTTCCCTCTGGACAGGTGTCTAGGAGCCTTGCACTGGGCGCACACCGAGCAGGAGGAAACATACAGTGGGGCAAAAAAGTATTTAGTCAGCCACCAATTGTGCAAGTTCTCTCACTTAAAAAGATGAGAGAGGCCTGTAATTTTCATCATAGGTACACTTCAACTATGACAGACAAAATGAGGAAAAAAAATCCAGAAAATCACATTGTAGGATTTTTTATGAATTTATTTGCAAATTATGGTGGAAAATAAGTATTTGGTCACATACAAACAAGCAAGATTTCTGGCTCTCACAGACCTGTAACTTCTTCTTTAAGAGGCTCCTCTGTCCTCCACTCGTTACCTGTATTAATGGCACCTGTTTGAACTTGTTATCAGTATAAAAGACACCTGTCCACAACCTCAAACAGTCACACTCCAAACTCCACTATGGCCAAGACCAAAGAGCTGTCAAAGGACACCACTACACCCTGCCCGTGCAGGTCCCTGAAAATCTTGTCTACAAAGGCCTGGAAGACTGATGGAGCATTCATCAACCCGTACGGCATGACGAGGTACTCATAGTACCCTGAGGAGGTACTAAATGTCGTCTCCCACTCGTCTCCCTCCCGGATATGCACCAGGTTGTAAGCGCTCCTGAGATCCAATTTTGTGAAGAAGCGTGCCCCGTGCATTGACTCGATCGCACTGACTCTGAGAGGTAGCGGGTAACTGTGATCTGGTTGATGCCTCGATAGTCAATACACAGGCGCAGACCTCCATCCTTCTTCTTCACAAAAAAATAAGCTTGAGGAGACAGGTGAAGTGGAGGGCCGAATGTACCCCTGTCCCAGGGATTCGGAGACATATGTTTCCATAGCCGCCGTCTCCTCTTGCGACAGGGGATACATGTGACTCCTGGGAAGTGCTGCGTCTACCAGGAGATTTATCGCACAATCCCCCCCGTCGATGGGGTGGTAATTGAGTCGCCTTCTTTTTACAAAAGGCGAGAGCCAAATCAGCATATTCAGAGGGGATGCGCACGGTGGAGACCTGGTCTGGACTTTCCACCGTAGTAGCACTGACGGAAACCCCTAAACACCTCCACGAGCACTCTCGTGACCACCCCTTAAGAGCCCTCTGTTGCCACAAAATAGTGGGGTCATGACAGGCTAACCAGGGTAGGCCCAGCACCACGGGGAACGCAGGAGAATCAATAAGGAAGAGACTAATTCTCTCCTTGTGACCCTCCTGCGTCACCATGCCCAGTGGAGCGGTGACCTCCCTAATCAGCCCTGACCCTAATGGTCGACTATCTAGGGCATGCACATGGAAAGGCATATCAACAGGAACAATGGGAATCCCTAAACTATGGGCAAAAGAACTGTCAATAAAATTCCCAGCTGCGCCTGAATCTACGAGCGCCTTATGCTGGGAATGCGGGGAAAACTCAGGAAACGTAATAAACACATATATGTGAGCAACAGGGGGCTCTGGGTGAGCCTGGTGCCTACTCACCTGGGGTGGCACGACAGTCACCGGCCTGAGGAACCTCCCCAGCACCGACCAGCAGTGTGCCCTCTGCGGCCACAGATGGTGCAGGGAATGGCCCCTCCGGTCGCCCTAAGTGCGGCACCTCCCAGCTCCATGAGCGTTGGAGCAGAGGTGCTGGGGAATGGAACTGACAGGCCCCGATCCGGACGTCCGCGGGTGGCCAGCAGGTTGTCCAGCCGGATGGACAGGTCCACCAGCTGGTCCAATGTGAGGGTGGTGTCTCGGCAGGCCAACTCCCGATGGACGTCCTCGCGCAGACTGCACCGGTAGTGATCGATCAGGGCCCTGTCGTTCCATCCCGCGCTGGCGGCCAGGGTCCGAAAGTCCAAAGCAAAATCCTGACCACTCCTCGTCCCCTGCCTCAGATGGAACAGACGTTCACCCGAACTCTGTGTAATGATCCAACGCCGCGTCTCCCTCACTCCATATGGCGTTGGCCCATTCCAGGGCTTTGCCTGAGAGGCAGGAGACGAGGGCGAACACGCTCTCACGTCCCGAAGGAGCCGGGTGGACGGTCGCCAGGTAGAGTTCCAGCTGTAGTAGGAACCCCTGGCATCCGGCTGCCGTCCCATCATACTCCCTCGGGAGCGCGAGCTGAATCCCGCATGGACCGGGTGAAGGAGGGGTGATCAGCGGTGTCCTTGTTGTTGCTGGTGGAGACGCTTAAAGAACTCCTCTTCTCTCCCAGCGCTCCATATTCTGGAGGACGCGATCCATGGCGGTGCCGAGATGTTGCAGCATCTCCTCATGCTGTCGGACGCGCTCCTCAACCTATGGTATTGGGGTAACTGCTCCTGCTTACTCCATTATGAGGTGCATGATTCTGTCAGAGCCGGTGTGTGTAGCTGGTGTAAAAGTCAGGCGCAGGAAAGCAGAGATGAGTGAAAGGAATAACAAATCCAATGTGCCCTTTAAACAAACGAGCGACATAACCAGCCGTAATATACCGAACAAAGAACAACAAACAATCATGCACAAAAACCATGGGGACAACAGAGGGTTAAATAATGAACATGTAATTGGGGAATAGAAACCAGGTGTGTAAAACAAAGACAAAACAAATGGAACATGAAAAATGGATCGGCGATGGCTAAGGCCGGTAACGTTGACCGCCGAAAACCACCCGAACAAGGAGAGTAAACCTACCTTTGCAAGAATGAGTACTATGTGGGTATTTTAACCATGTGCGGCATAAACTGAGCAACGTATGACTCCTATCCCTCGTGACGTATCGCCGGTATCCTCGCTTGAGGCAAGATGAGCTTCATCTTCAATGTAGCAGTGTGAACCCAGCTGCCCTAGAGACGCACCGCTGGGTGCCCTCACTGAACTATACGGGTAGCCTGATCATCTGTGGCCTACATGAAATATCTACCATCTAACACACAACCTAAGCAATATGCACCCAGTCAACCACCTGTGCTAATATGCACTGAACATTATTACAATAACCACCAAAGCAATGCTATTGACTCTGGACAGAATGCCAACATAGCAAACTATATAAGGCATGGTATTTGCAGATGAACTCATCACATTTGGCATCCAAAATCTCCTTGGCATTTAATCTAATATAGCGTTTGTAGAAAACAAAGGATCAACGCCCCATATCTCCAGTGTAGATGCAGGGACAGATAGAGAAGTAATTGAAGCAGCACCGATGTGAAATTAATGGGCTGCGTATAGCTCAGGAGATAGCCCGCAGCGTTGGCAGAGGAGACTGAGCTGTGATGAAAAACCAGTATTTCGTCATTGGTTTGCCAGCATCAGTGATGAATGGATTGCCCGGTGTGGCCAGTGGTCGCCATTGCAGGTAGTGTAACGTGGAAGAGAGGACAGAAAGCAGTGTTCGTTTTACAATGACACCTGGCGTACCTTTACCCTTCCTATCAGTTTGGGAACGCTTAACCAACACGGTGAACATTTGAGTGTCCAATCAGAAAATCCTGAGATTATGCAATGATTAAAGAGAAATTAATACAAGGTGTATTTTCCAACCATAAAAATCTGTAGAAAGCCATAATACGACTGCCTCTAATGAAAATCATTGTACAATACGAACACCCTTCCTTAACGTGAATCCATTTTCGTATATAGTGCGGGTGATAAGTAACCTTTGCCATTGTCTGAAGACTGCTTTTTTGAAACCCACGAGGCAGATGCAACATAGATAATAGCTAAATCAGGTAGGTTTCATAATCTCAGAATAGATTAAATTTGTAGCAGCAGGGGATCAGAGTGAAGCCAGGATCAATTGAGAAGCAGTAGCAGCGCTGATGCAGAATTGGACGCCAAACCCTCAGAGCTAGCCCTCAGTGATGAGTTCCAGTATCTTGTCATTGGTTGATGCTGGCAATGTTGAACAGAGGTTCACCAGGTGCTGCCCGTGCTCAGCAATCAGGCTGAGAGGACAAAGCAGTGTTAGTTCTGGTGATGATGACAATGTTCCACATGAGGTTCCATAATGCAAACAGAATTTAAGAGATTAAAGGGAAAGAACATTTAGTGTATTTAGACTGAAGAACACATTTTAAATGAGGCTGTACTCCCGTAAATAAATGCTTTGTGATGAAAAGACCCAGTATTGTTTAGCCCGACAGAATAACGCCATTCGATTTCACGCTGCTTCACTGCTGAACAGTTCATGTAGCGTGCACACATTTGGGCCACCACAAGTTGGTAGATACGAGTCACGCTCAGTGAGTTGCATCAGGGTATAAGATGCCAGCATACACACAAGCATGCGTGATAACACACACAAACAAACTTGCTTACTACTATCCTAAAATGGCATGCCATCATATTGCAATGCTCCAGCAGATGCTGTGGAAGGGATAGCTAGTGTTGCCCTCGAAGTCACCACAACCTCACTGTGTACTCTTGTAATAGCACCAACACCATATCTGCTATGTGCAGATGACACAGAACACTACAGCTAATGCATGAATAAGTACAACATTCATGTTATTCAATCATTGCACCCACACTGCTCGTGAGCGTCTGCGTGGCCAGGCGCTGAAACAGAACTTGGTTCTCTTTGTGATGCTCGATGTGCTGCAAGTCCCGCCTCTCCCATCTCCTCATTGGTTTTTAGAAGCATATACCCACGTGCCATCTCCTCATTGTTTTTTAGAAGCATATACCCACGTGCCATCTCCTCATTGTTTTTTTTTTAGCATATACCCATGTGGGTGATTGAAAGATGAACTGAGGTTCACACTCTCGTCGGTTGTGGTAATGCACCTTTTAAAGTTGGTTGCCAACCGCCATATAAAGTCCAAAGACGAAGAAGCCTGAAGGAGGAGAGATTACTAGAAAACAAACGTCTACCCTTTATCTGTGGATTAATTACCAGAGTAGAGGACCTTGTACATTTCAGGTAAAATAACAACCCAATGTTTATATCTCAGGACAAATTAGCTAGCAACATCAAGCTAGTTAGCTAAATTGCTATTAATGTTTAATGCTTTTCGACCTGTCCACAAATGTATATAATTGGTTCAGAGTTCGTTTTGATATTTCAAAACGCGGGTATCGTGTTCGCGTCTGGTGTGGGGGGACAAAATCAACATGCGTGCGATAGGGCACACAGACGCACCGTCAGCATGTAAGCAGCATGTGCTCCCACAATGCAATATTGGCAGCCATGCCATGATGAATACTGTGTGTAGAAAATGAAGCAAAGAATATCAGCTAACACCTGAATGTGCGAGCATTCACCACAGCATTAAGAGTTGCAGCCTAAACACATAGAACTAGAATGTAAGACATGAAAATAACAAAATGAAAGCAGAAAAATACTGCCAGTATTAATACATGACTAGAATGACGTGATTGCTACAATAACATATGATAGAATAAGACCAGTCACTGGAAAAATACTACTTAAAACGCAAGATGGACTGACAGGGAGGACCACCTATGTAAAACACATGACATGATTAGACGTGAATAAACAGAGCCTAAACCTACTGCTGCAAATAATGCAAGTAAATATAACTACGTTGACTGAAATTATACCGTAAATGTATGCTAATAGTGTGACTCATGCAACAGTATCCACTTTTGTAGACAGATACTCTGATTGCTCAGAGCAGATAACCAGCAAAAAGTGTAACGTTAGCTATACCAGCTAACTAATCCAGACCAGTCTGCAAGGTAAACTGAATGCATTCCATTTTAAAAACTGTAAGGGAATAGGTTCCAAGAATAATACCCATAGTCATAATGATCTGTACAACATTTGGAGGTGTGACTGGTAAGACCTGTAAAATGTAGGCTATCACTGATAGTATGCATTAATTCAGCGTTCTCATGAGCTGCACGATGCGCAGTGAACTACTATCGATATTGATGCTGCACTAAATGATAAATGTCTGCATAGAGACTGAAATACTATCGAATCAGCAGAAACATCATTTTCTGCTCGTGATTACAAAACGTTGCTACTCACTCACTGTATATCAACGCATAGCCTATATTCTAGCCTAGCATAGGCTACTTGTATGACAGGGATGATGGGTTGTGTTCACGGACGCGCCGAATCTGCCCAAAAGCTGGTATTGGGAACAAACGAGTAGACTATATGATGGGCTAATCCCGAGGCTAATTATATTTAGCTAGCTAGTTTGTAGCTGGTGATTGACTTGACAACAGTATAGCAGCAACATGGTTGATATTTACAATCAATGACATCCCCACAGCAGCCCAACATTGCAACATAAGCTTATTGAACGACTCGGGTGAGGTTCAAACACAGTTTGCGAGCATTTGCACATTCTTTTTATATCAGAACACAGCAGCATAGCGAAAAAAAACATCTAGTTACACAAACAAATGTTTGTGCTATGAAACTAAATAAATACTGCACTCTGACCCACAAAACTTGTTTGCTAGATGCGTGATAGTATTAGATAAAGCAAGGAAAGGGAACTTCAAACGCTCAACAGCGTTGCGCTACACTCACAATAACATCTGCTAACCATGTGTATGTGACCAACAAAATTTGATTTGATTTTGAATATCTGAAACTCACTTAGATGATACATTTGATGATACAGTGGTAGCAATACATGGTTATAACATCTACAGAAAAGACAGAAATGCTAATGGAGGGGGTGTTGCTGTTAATATTCAGAACCACATTCCTGTAAAGCTTAGAGGATAAATACTGTTGAAGTAATATTAAATATTAAATACTGTTAATATTAAATACTGTTGAAATAATATGGCTACAGGTTCATCTGCCTCACCTAAAGCCCATTCTTGTGGGAAGCTGCTATAGACCACCAAGTGCTAACGATCAGTATCTGGATAACAAGTGAAATGCTTGATAATGTATGTGATATCATCAGAGAGGGTTTCTGAATTATTTTAATATTGACTGGCTTTCATTAAGCTGTCCACTCAAGAAAAACCTTCAAACTGTAACCAGTTCTTGCAACTTGGTACAGGTAATCAGTCAACCTACCAGGGTAGTTACAAAAAGCACAGAAATGAAATCATCAACATGTATTGATCACATCTTTACTAATACTGCAGAAATTTGATTTAAAGCAGTATCCAAATCCATTGGATGTAGTGATCACAATATAGAAGCCATATCTAGGAAAACCTAAGTTCCAAAGGCTGGGCCTAATATAGTATAGAAGAGGTCATACAATACGTTTTGTAGTGATTCCTATGTTATTGATGTAAAGGACATTTGCTGGTCTGTGGTCTGTAATGAGGAGAAACCAGACACATTTATGAAATTGCTTATTCCAGTTACTAATAAGCATGCACTCATTAAGAAAATGACTATAAAACCCGTTAAATCCCCATGGATTGATGATGAATTGATGAAGCAAAAGGTATGGCAAATGAGTCTGGCTATACAACCGTTTGGCAAACGTACCCGGTATAGGGACACCAATCCTGTAGAGCAAGTATTCCCAAACTGGGGTACGTACGCGCAATGCCGTCGGGGGTACGCCAAATAAAAATGTGATTCACAAAATATATATATACACTACCGTTCAAAAGTTCAGGGTCACTTAGAAATGTCCTTGTTTTTGAAAGGAAAGCTACTTTTTTTGGCCATTAAAATAACATCAAATTGATCAGAAATACAGTGTAGACATTGTTAATGTTGTAAATGACTATTATAGCTGGAAACGGCTGATTTTTTTATGGAATATCTACAGAGGCCCATTATCAGCAACCATCACTCCTGTGTTCCAATGGCACGTTGTGTTAGCTAATCCAAGTTATTCATTTTAGAAGGCCAATTGATCATTAGAAAGCCTCTTTACAAGTATGTTAGCACAGCTGAAAACTGTTGTTCTGATTAAAGAAGCAATACAACTGGCCTTCTTTAGACTAGTTGAGTATCTGGAGCATCCGCATTTGTGGGTTCGATTACAGGCTCAAAATGGCAAGAAACAAATACTTTATTCTGAAACTCGTCAGTCTATTCTTGTTCTGAGAAATTAAGGCAATTCCATGCGAGAAATTGCCAAGAAACTGAAGATCTCGTACAACGCTGTGTACTACTCCCTTCACAGAACAGCGCAAACTGTCTCTAACCAGAATACAAAGAGTGGGAGGCCCCGGTTTGTTTGAGAAACAAACGCTTCACAAGTCCTCAACTGGCAGCTTCATTAAATAGTACCTGCGAAACACCAGTCTCAACGTCAACAGTGAAGAGGCGACTCCGGATGCTGGCCTTCTAAGCAGAGTTGCAAAGAAAAAGCCATCTCTCAGACTGGCCTATAAAAAGAAAAGACCAAGATGGGCAAAAGAGCAGACACTGGACAGAGGAAGATTGGAAAAAAGTGTTATGGACAGACAAATCTAAGTTTGAGGTGTTTGGATCACAAAGAAGAATGTCCGTGAGACGCAGAAAAAAATGTAAGATGCTGGAGGAGTGCTTGATGCTATCTGTCAAGCATAGTCGGGGCAATGTGATGGTCTGGGGGTGCTGATGGGGTCAAATTTGGGTCATGATAGGGGCTGCACCAAATGTTTGATGTATTATAATAATTGATTATGCTTATGTTGTATTAATAGAAGGGGAAGGGCTATAACACCCCCTTCACCACTACATTTATAGGGTCCTAGACTACAGATTAACAATATATATATTAATTATAAAGGTTTGAAATTGTTCCACAGTCTTTTCTGGTCTCTGCCTCTTATAAAGAAAGGTCAGAGAAGATGTGTGAATTATTGCATGGGGTCTGTGAGAAAGCACTTCAAAGAAAAACACAGAACCCTGCAGGGGAGTAAAAAAGAGACTAGTCAGACATACCTCAATAAATCAACTTGGGGAGTGGACATTATTGCTGAGCCCTTAGAAAACACTGAAACTATTGTAACTCTCTTGCAAGTTTGTATAGCTGTGTATGCATGGGCTTGGTCTGATGAGTAGAAGGTAATGACGTATGCAGTGACATCACAGGGGGTTGATTACAAGCATGAAAGAAGCAACTTGGACTTTTTCTATTTTTCGGAACTCAGGAGAGACATCAGTTGTCTGTGTGATGTTTGATCTTTGACTTCTGTCTACAGCTGTATTTTGATTAAAAATTGTATTATTTATAAGTGCACATTTTGAGTGTTCCTCATTTGTTAAGTAAAAAAACGGAGCGCAGAAAAACAGAACCAACAGTGCTTTGGTGGTGGTAAAGTGGGAGATTTGTACAGGGTACTTGAAGAAGGAAGGCTATCACTCCATTTTGCAACACCATAGCGTACCCTGTGGACGGCGCTTAATTGGAGTCAATTTCCTCATACAACAGGACAATGACCCAAAGCACAGCTCCAAACTATGCAATAACTATTTAGGGAAGAAGCAGTCAGCTGGTATTCTGTCTATAATGGAGCGGCCAGCACAGTCACCGGATCTCAACCCTACTGAACTGTTGTGGGAGCAGCTTGACCGTATGGTATGTAAGAAGTGCCCATCAAGCCAATCCAACTTGTGGGAGGTGCTTCAGGAAGCATGGGGTGAAATCTCTTCAGATTACTTCAACAAATTGACAACTAGATTGCCAAAGGTCTGCAAGGCTGTAATTGCTGCAAATGGAGGATTCTTTGACGAAAGCAAAGAACATAATTATTATTTCAATTAAAAATCATTATTTATAACCTTGTCAACATCTTGACTATGTTTGCTATTCATTTCGCAGCTCATTTCATAAATGTTTTCATGGAAAACAAGGACATTTCTAAGTGACCCCAAACTTTAGAACGGTTGTGCGTGTGTGTGTGTGATATTATTATTATTATACATTTTTATTATCTTTTTTTCCTTCACATTTTCAAACAGTACGTTTATATTTTCCAACGGGGCTATACATTTGGGTGAATTTTTTTCTCTCGCCTGAGTAGCCTCATTTCACTGCCAAAAATATAATTAAACCATCTAGTGTTAACAACACAATGTCAAATACAGGTAGCCTACTCAAATAATTAAGATCCAATCACATTAACCGTTACTCTGTTGCGGGAAACCTTCACTTTTGTGCAGACATTTAGAAACATGAAAATTTGAAAAATAATCCACTGGAGTTTTTTGAGCGAGAATAAAGACGACTTTCGAGTAGTAAGACATGTATAAAAGCAACAGACACCATTAATAGGAAGGGGCTAGAAGCGTCTTATATGGTGACAGGCAAGCCCCATACTATCGTGGAGGACTTAATTCTTCCTGCTGCCACGAATATGGCTGGGACAATGCTGGGGGAAAGGCCAAAAAAACTATACAGACAATGACTTCATCAAACCACACTGTTTCACGACGCATCAGTGACATGGCAGGAGATGTTTTGAAACAATTACTGCTTCGCATACAAGCCAGTGAATTCTATGCATTACAGCTGGATGAGTCAACAGACGTGGAGGCCTGGCACAGCTCCTGGTATATGTCTGTTACGCTTATGGGGGGTCAATTAAGGAAGACATCCACTTCTGCAAACCACTGGAAACCAGGACAACATGAGAGGATATTTTTAAAGTACTGGACAGCTTTGTGACATCAAATGGACTTTGGTGGTCAAGATGTGTTGGTATCTGTACTGATGGCGCAAAAGCCATGACAGGGAGACATAGTGGAGTGCCTCCAGTCCACTTACCGAAATCTGAAGAAGAGAGCCTCATCGAAATTGCAACAAGTGGTTCTGTGAAAATTGTATTTAATCAGAAGCAACTTCCAGATTTATGGATAGGGCTGCGCTCAGAGTTTCTTGCCTTGGCAAATCGCCCTGTTAAGACACTGATGCCCTTTGCAACCACGTACCTATGTGAGAGTGGATTCTTGGCCCTCACTCGCATGAGAACTAAATACAGGCACAGACTGTGTGTGAAAAATGATTTAAGACTGAGACTCTCCAATACAACCCAACATTGTAGAGTTATGTGCATCCTTTCAAGCACACCCTTCTCATTAACCTGTGGTGAGTAATTCACAATTTTTGATGAACAAATAAGGTTTTATATGTAAGATGGCTAAATAAAGAGCAAAATTATTGATTATTATTATTTGTGCCCTGGTCCTATAAGAGCCTATAAGGGGGTACGCAGCTGGAGGTTGAATGTTTGAAGGGGTACGGGACAATAAAAAGTTTGGGAACCACTGCTGTAGAGGTTAAATATACAGTGAGGGAAAAAAGTATTCGATCCCCTGCTGATTTTGTACATTTGCCCACTGACAAAGAAATGATCAGTCTATAATTTTAATGGTAGGTTTATTTGAACAGTGAGAGACAGAATAACAACAAAAAAATCCAGAAAAACGCATGTGAAAAATGTTATAAATTGATTTGCATTTTAATGAGGGAAATAAGTATTTGACCTCCTCTATATCAGAAAGATTTCTGGCTCTCAGGTGTCTTTTATACAGGTAACGAGCTGAGATTAGGAGCACACTCTTAAAGGGAGTGCTCCTAATCTCAGTTTGTTACCTGTATAAAAGACACCTGTCCACAGAAGCAATCAATCAGATTCCAAACTCTCCACCATGGCCAAGACCAAAGAGGTCTCCAAGGATTTCAGGGACAAGATTGTAGACCTACACAAGGCTGGAATGGGCTACAAGACCATCGCCAAGCAGCTTGGTGAGAAGGTGACAACAGTTGGTGCGATTATTCGCAAATGGAAGAAACACAAAAGAACTGTCAATCTCCCACGGCCTGGGGCTCCATGCAAGATCTCACCTCGTGGAGTTGCAATGATCATGAGAACGGTGAGGAATCAGCCCAGAACTACACGGGAGGATCTTGTCAATGATCTCAAGGCAGCTGGGACCATAGTCACCAAGAAAACAATTGGTAACACACTACGCCGTGAAGGACTGAAATCCTACAGCGCCCGCGAGGCCCCCTGCTCAAGAAAGCACGTATACATGCCCGTCTGAAGTTTGGCAATGAACATCTGAATGATTCAGAGGACAACGCCATGTACCATGTACCGGGGCCATGTACCGTCAAATCTTGGGTGAGAACCTCCTTTCCTCAGCCAGGGCATTGAAAATGGGCCGTGGATGGGTATTCCAGCATGACAATGACCCAAAACACACGGCCAAGGCAACAAAGGAGTGGCTCAAGAAGAAGCCCATTAAGGTCCTGGAGTGGCCTAGCCAGTATCCAGACCTTAATCCCATAGAAAATCTGTGGAGGGAGCTGAATGTTCGAGTTGCCAAATGTCAGCCTCAAAACCTTAATGACTTGGAGAAGATCTGCAAAGAGGAGTGGGACAAAATCCCTCCTAAGATGTGTGCAAACCTGGTGGCCAACTACAAGAAACGTCTGACCTCTGTGATTGCCACCAAGGGTTTTGCCACCAAGTACTAAGTCATGTTTTGCAGAGGGGTCAAATACTTATTTCCCTCATTAAAATGCAAATCAATTTATAACATTTTTCACGTGTTTTTCTGGATTTTTTGGTTGTTATTCTGTCTCTCACTGTTCAAATAAACCTACCATTAAAATTATAGACTGATCATTTCTTTGTCAGTGGGCAAACGTCTGTCTCATGGAAATAGCTCCAGCATTTAGCTGTGTATAGTCAGCTAACTAGATTGCTGTTTTGTCAATGTAATTCATATGGAAACGGCTCAAGCTGCTTGCTATAGCTAGCTAGTCTGTCAGGCAAAAAAAGTTGTTTGCCGGTAAATGTGGGCTGCGGTCTTGAAGCATCAACCTCAGCTGTCACTTTCTCTAGCTATCCATACAGACAACCAGCTAACTAGCCAGCAAAATGGAGATTAGAGCAATTTGTGTTTATCTGTTGGGATAAGGTTATAGTTTGTCATGTTTGGTAGGTACAGATATTCATAGGCTATTCGTTGCTCTTTTTCTATTATTTAACAGTTTAGCTGTCGTCTTAGGGTACATGCCCGCTCAGTGGAACTCATAAGATATTGAGTTGCAGTGATATTTGTTTACATAGCCAGCTTGTTTTGTCCTGATTCTACGGATGCTATTCATTTGGGAACTGTCCCAGATTCGTAACTAGCTAATAAGCTAACATTGGCGAACTGTAGTTAGTCTGTCAGGCAAGAAAATGAGAGTTGATTGTGCTTCGCTCGCGACGCTGTCACTTGATCGTCTCACTCCCTTCGTACAAAGACAACCAGCTAACTATGCCCATCGAAGCATCATTCCCCGTTCTGAAAGACTTGGCATTAACCATCAGTCAGACATCATATGCTGCGACATCTGTAGAACGTTGATAACAATGGCAACGATGCGAGCGAGTTGCAACACATGAAGAGATCGTTATCAATAAAATTCCATTCCGTTCCATTTGCCTCCTGGGGAGCAAGGAGACTCTCCAGCTCCCCTAAAACCATTGACAACTGAGTGCCATTTTCAAGGGATTGTTAAATAAATGTTAACTATTTGGTTGTAATATCATCTCCTCAATCTTGAAAAGCATAGTCAGAACTACACATTTCTGATTATTCCATGCAAAGTAATTGTGCACATTTAGCTCTATCATCATAGATATAAAGCAAGTAACTGCATGCTTTTCATGATCAGTAAACATAAATTGATCATGTAATTTCAGATACAGTTGAAGTCGGAAGTTTACATACACCTTAGCCAAATACATTTAAAGTTTTTCACAATTCCTGACATTTAGTCCTAGTAAAAATTCCCAGGCTTAGGTCAGTTAGGATCACCACTTTATTTTAAGAATCTGAAATGTCAGAATAATAGTAGAGAGAAGGATTTATTTCAGCTTTTATTTCTTTCATCACATTCCCAGTGGGTCAGAAGTTTACATACACTCAATTGGTATTTGGTAGCATTGCCTTTAAATTGTTTAACTTGGGTCAAACGTTGTGGGTAGCCTTCCACAAACGTCCCACAATAAGTTGGGTGAATTTTGGCCCATTAGTCCAGACAGAGCTGGTGTAACTGAGTCCGGTTTGTAGGCCTCCTTGCTCGCACACGCTTTTTCAGTTCTGCCCACAAATATTCTATAGGATTGAGGTCAGGGCTTTGTGATGGCCACTCCAATACCTTGACTTTGTTGTCCTTAAACTATTTTGCCACAACTTTGGAAGTATGCTTGGGGTCATTGTCCATTTGGAAGACCCATTTGCGACCAAGCTTTAACTTCCTGACTGATGTCTTGAGATGTTGCTTCAATATATCCACATAATTTCCTCCCTCATGATGCCATCTATTTTGTGAAGTGCACCAGTCCCTCCTGCAGCAAAGCACCCCCACAACATGATGCTGCCACCCCCGTGCTTCACGGTTGGGATGGTGTTCTTCGGCTTGCAAGCGTCTCCCTTTTTCCTCCAAACATAACGATGGTCATTATGGCCAAACAGTTATATTTTTGTTTCATCAGACCAGAGGACATTTCTCCAATTTGTGGAGTGGTTGAAAAACGAGTTTTAATGACTCCAACCTAAGTGTATGTAAACTTCCGACTTCAACAGTATATGATAGTGGCCTCTCAATATTAGCCACCATTAATTTGATATTTGAGTGATATAAAATTAAAGTGAACTATACAAGCATGAGTGGTTTAGGTTAATTTCTTGTCCTTTGTGGGCTCTGCCTTTCAAGCAACAGAAGGGTGCATTTGCCGTGCAGAGGTAAGTAGACCTAAGGCCTTTTCACACTGCATTGCTCTTAGCCCTGGAGTGTCTTAGCCCCAGGAGACTGGCACTGGGCTAGTTTAGCTTGTGTTCACTTAGCTTAGCTAGCTAGCTGTATGCCAAATGGATAGGCTAGCCTCGGGTATCTTAATAAATTACATGATCAATTGATGTTTACTGATTATGAAAAGCATGCAGTTACTGCTGTATAACTCTGATTATATAGATGTGGAATAATCTGAAGTGTAGTTCTGACTGCTCATAGACATGACGATATTAAAATCAAATAGTTTTATTATAACATTTATTTAACAATCCCTTGAAAACGGCACTTAGTTGTCAATGGTTTTAGCAGAGCTGGGTCTCCTTGCCCCCCAGCAGCCCAATGGAATGCTCTTCACCGCATTGTGACGTTTTATTGATAACAGCCTATTAAATGTTTTATCCTTATTTTTGTTCTCCACTTTCATGGGATTTCCTCAGCATTCAGCATTCTGACTTACTCTGTAAATGAAAAAATGCAACATTTGACACAAATCAGCTACTTTGCCAACAATGTAGACACACAACTAGTGAACACAACTACCAACCACACAAATTCTGACCAAAACCATACAACTACTGATCATAACTACTGATCCCGACCACACAACTGACCACAACCACACAACTACTGACCACACAACTACTGGCCGCAACTACATGCCACAACTACATACCATAACTACTGACCACAACTTCTGACCGCAAGTACTGACCACAACCACTGATCATAATTATTGATCACAACCACAAAACAACTGATCACAACCACACAACTACTAACCACAACCACACAACTAATGGTCACAACCACAAAACTACTGACCACTACTGACTACAAATATTGACCACTACTACTGAACCACACAGTATATTCAAATCTAGGTAGTGTTTTCAGTAGCTAACTAGATGGTAACTTTACAAGTAAAGTTGTCGGGCTTGCTTTAGTTATATATAGTTAAATTTAGTAAAATAATTGGTCTGATTACTTTGATAGACTACTATATCAACCTTATTACTTTTGGCTCCAATGCCTTCCCACTGTGGGACACAATGTCACTATTTTCATTCCATTTCCCCCAGTGGTGTAGATTTTGCGCATACTGCAACATTCAGAACAAGTTCCCGAGTTGGAATTCCAACTTGGATGACCATTAAAATAGATTTTTCCCAGTCGGAAGTCGGAGATTTCCGAGTTCCAAGTTGTTTTGAATGTGGCATATGGGTGCACACAGTTGGTGTTTCAAAGACAACTGTGGTGCGTTCAGTTCGCTTGAACATTTGCTGTTGTGGAACGGTTTGTACTGAAAGAAAAGCACTATATGCTGACCACGTCGCCCGCGAGCGTTGCAAAATAAATGTACACATATAAGTTATTCAATCCTTGCACCCACACTGCTCACGCGCGTCTGCGTAGCCAGGCGCTAAAATAGAACTTGGTTCTATTTGTGGTGCTTGACGTGCTGCGTCTCCCATCTCCTCATTGGTTTTTAGGAGCATATACCCACGTGGGTGATTGAAAGATGAACTGAGGTCCACACTCCAGTCCAGTTGGTGGTGGGAATGCACCTTAAAGTTGGTTGCCATATAAACCACATAAAGTCCAAAGAAGAAGAAGCCTGAAGGAGGAGAGATTACTAGAAAATAACTTGGTTTACCCTTTTATTTGTGTATTAATTGTCGGAGTAGAGGACCTTGTAAATTTCAGGTAAAATAGCAACCCTGTCACTGTAGAGAGGAGTAGGCAGGAGGCAGTTGCAGGTTTAGAACTCCTGAATGTATTTAAGCACCGTAGATCAAAGTGGGACGAAACCCAAACGCTGTTGTGCTCAAAATATATCTCCATAAAAAAAAAGGCACAAGGAGAACCCAAAGTGCAAAATATAAAGTACTCAAGAAATAGTAGGAGAGATTCCTCTCAGGAAAACAAGTAACATTTACAATGACCGACAAAGACAAATGGCAGAGGGAGTGTATATATACAGTGATAGAGTGGGGGATTGGAACTAGGTGTGTGTAATGTCACAAGTCCGGGGTTGATGAGTGAAGGGAGTTTGCCAGCAGTAGGTTTGGCAGCAGGTAGAAGGCCGGCAACGCCTAATGCCTGAGCTGGACAGGAGGGGGAGCCAAAGCGAAGGCTGGTGTGACAAACCCAATTTTTATATCCCAGGACAAATTAGCTAGCAACAGCAAGCCAGCTAGCTAAATTGCCATAAATGTTTAATGCTTTTCGACCTGTCCCCAAATTAATATAGTTGGTTCAGAGTTTGTTTTGATATTTCAACCTGCATGTCCTGATCGCGTGTGGGTGGACAAAATCAACATGCGGACGATGGCGGATGCACGCACGCGCGCAAGCAGTAGTAAGCATAGAGTAGCCTACAGGTTGCCGAAAACTAACTAAAGTCAAATCTAATTTATTTGTCACATGCGCAAAATACAACCTCACAGTGAAATGCTTACTTACAAGCCCTTAACCAACAATACTTTAAGAAGTTTAAAATAGATATGTACAAAATTGGAAATAGAAAATTAAAGTAACAAATACTTAAACAGCAGTAAAATAACAAGCGAGGCAATATACATGGTGTACCGGTACAGAGTCGATGTGCGCGGGCACCAGTTAGTCAAGGTAATTGAGGTAATATGTACATGTAGGTAGAGTTAAAGTGACTATGCATAGATGATAAACAGAGAGTAGTAGCAGTGTAAAAGAGGGGTCTGGGTAGCCCTCTGATTAGCTGTTCAGGAGTCTTATGGCTTGGTTGTAGAAGCTGTTAAGAAGCCTTTTGGACATAGACTTGGCACCCTGGTACCGCTTGCCGTGCGGTAGCAGATAGAACAGTCTATGACTAGGGTGAC
Organism: Hucho hucho; assembly: GCA_003317085.1. Classification (NCBI taxonomy): domain Eukaryota; kingdom Metazoa; phylum Chordata; class Actinopteri; order Salmoniformes; family Salmonidae; genus Hucho; species Hucho hucho. Next base: position 472,622 of record QNTS01000251.1, on the reverse strand, counting down.
TAGAGTCTTTGACAATTGTTATGGCCTTCCTCTGACACTGCCTGGTATAGAGGTCCTGGATGGCAGGAAGCTTGGCCCCAGTGATGTACTGGGCCGTACTCACTACCCTCTGTAGTGCCTTGCGGTCGGAGGCCGAGCAGTTGTCATAACAGGCAGTGATGCAACCAGTCAGGATGCTCTCGATGGTGCAGCTGTAGAACCTTTTGAGGATCTGAGGACACATGCCAAAACCTTTTAGGTCTCCTGTGGGGGAATAGGCTTTGTCGTGCCCTCTTCACGACTGTCTTGGTGTGTTTGGACCATGATAGTTTGTTGGTGATGTGGACACCAAGGAACTTGAAGCTCTCAACCTGTTCCACTACAGCCCCGTCGATGAGAATGGGGGCGTGCTCAGTCCTCCTTTTCCTGTAGTCCACAATCATCTCCTTTGTCTTGATCACGTTGAGGGAGTGGTTGTTGTCCTGGCACCACACGGCCAAGTCTCTGACCTCCTCCCTATAGGCTGTCTCATCGTTGTCGGTGATCAGGCCTACCACTGTTATGTCATCGGCAAACTTGATGATGATGTTGGAGTCGTGCCTGGCCATGCAGTTATGAGTGAACAGGAAGTACAGGAGGGGACTGAGCACACACCCCTGAGGGGCCCCCGTGTTGAGGATCAGTGTGGTGGATGTGTTGTTCCCTACCCTTACCACCTGGGGGCGGCCCGTCAGGAAGTCCAGGATCCCTGGGTCCTTAGCTTAGTGATGAGCTTTGAGGGCACTATCGTGTTAAATGCTGAGCTGTAGTCAATGAATAGCATTCTCACATAGGTGTTCCTTTTGTCCAGGTGGGAAAGGGCAGGTTTGACTGCAATAGAGATTGCATCATCTGTGGATCTGTTCGGGCGGCATTTTTGAGTGGGTCTAGGGTTTCTGGGATAAGGTTGATGTGAGCCATGACCAGTCTTTCAAAGCACTTCATGGCTACCAATGTGGGTGCTACGGGTAGTCATTTAGGCAGGTTACCTTAGTGTTCTTGGGCACAGGGACTATGGTGATCTGCTTGCAACATGTTGGTATTACAGACTCAGTCAGGGACTGGTTGAAAATGTCAGTGAAGACACTTGCCAGTTGGTCAATGCACGCTCGGAGGACATGTCCTGGTAATCCGTCTGGCCCTGCGGCCTTGTGAATGTTGACCTGTTTAAAGGTCTTACTCACATCGGCTACGGAGAGCGTGATCACACAGTCGTCCGGAACAGCTGGTGCTTTCATGCATGTTTCAGTGTTACTTTTATGCTCGCTTCGAGGCAAGCTCGTCTGGTAGGTTCGTGTCACTTGGTAGCTCGCCTAGTTTGCAAGCCCTGCCACATCCGACGAGCGTCGGAGCCGGTGTAGTACGATTCAATCTTAGTCCTGTATTGACGCTTTGCCTGTTTGATGGTTCATCGAAGGGTATAGCGGGATTTCTTATAATCTTCCGGGTTAGAGTCCCGCTCCTTGAAAGTGGCAGCTCTACCTTTTAATTCAGTGTGAATGTTCCCTGTAATCCATGGCTTCTGGTTGGGGTATGTAATGGATGTTACTGTTTCATCAGGGAGCCACAAAGATGAAGTAAACAAATGTAATGGAGGTTACTGTTTCATCAGGGAGTCACAAAGATGACGTAAACAAATGTAATCACTGAATTCACGTTGTTTGCTATTTCATGCAGCCACAGAATAGAAAGCTAAACAAATTATTTTTGTATTCTAATTTTGCGTTGTTTAAAGTTGAGATATTATTCACGCAAAGTAATTAGATTGTAAAATTTGCCCCATGCTAAGTTTAGACGAGGGACACAAAAACCGTCATACCAGTCGGTATAGCAGGACAAGAAAGCAAGAAAGAGGGTGACAAAAGTAAGCCAGCATGACAATATGCATTGCTATGGGGATTTCAGTAAATAAACAGTGCAAATCAACATCCGGTAGAAAACAACATTATGGCAGAAGGCAGAAGTTGAAATATTTTAACTCTGGCGACAAGGCCCGTCTACCGTGGCAGCTTCACCGCCAGCCTCAACAGCATTTTCCGTTGTGCTCTTATTGAAAACAATGACATCCGGCTTGCCGTCTACCATCGACCTCGTACCATCTAAATGCAGCAGTGTGTAAGGACATTCGAAATTATTCAGATTAACAGTTTTTAATGAAACAAGCAACGCAAATAATTATTCTCAGTGATTGACAGTATACAGGTATTATTGCATGCTGAATAAATAATCACATTGAAATGAGATTCAATGATCATGATCAGTTTCATACAGTGAGGGAAAAAAGTATTTGATCCCCTGCTGATTTTGTATGTTTGCCCACTGACAAAGAAATGATAAGTCTATAATTTTAATGGTAGGTTTATTTGAACAGTGAGAGACAGAATAACAACAAAACAATCCAGAAAAACGCATGTGAAAAATGTTATAAATTGATTTGCATTTTAATGAGGGAAATAAGTATTTGACCACGTCTCAATCAGAAAGATTTCTGGCTCCCAGGTGTCTTTTATACAGGTAACGAACTGAGATTAGGAGCACACTCTTAAAGGGAGTGCTCCTAATCTCAGTTTGTTACCTGTATAAAAGACACCTGTCCACAGAAGCAATCAATCAATCAGATTCCAAACTCTCCACCATGGCCAAGACCAAAGAGGTCTCCAAGGATTTCAGGGACAAGATTGTAGACCTACACAAGGCTGGAATGGGCTACAAGACCATCACCAAGCAGCTTGGTGAGAAGGTGACAACAGTTGGTGCGATTATTCGCAAATGGAAGAAACACAAAAGAACTGTCAATCTCCCTCGGCCTGGGGCTCCATGCAAGATCTCACCTCGTGGAGTTGCAATGATCATGAGAATGGTGAGGAATCAGCCCAGAACTACACGGGAGGATCTTGTCAATGATCTCAAGGCAGCTGGGACCATAGTCACCAAGAAAACAATTGGTAACACACTACACCGTGAAGGACTGAAATCCTGCAGCGCCCGCAAGGTCCCCCTGCTCAAGAAAGCACATATACATGCCCGTCTGAAGTTTGCCAATGAACATCTGAATGATTCAGAGGACANCGTGGATGGGTATTCCAGCATGACAATGACCCAAAACACACGGCCAAGGCAACAAAGTAGTGGCTCAAGAAGAAGCACATTAAGGTCCTGGAGTGGCCTAGCCAGTCTCCAGACCTTAATCCCATAGAAAATCTGTGGAGGGAGCTGAAGGTTCGAGTTGCCAAATGTCAGCCTCGAAACCTTAACGACTTGGAGAAGATCTGCAAAGAGGAGTGGGACAAAATCCCTCCTGAGATGTGTGCAAACCTGGTGGCCAACTACAAGAAACGTCTGACCTCTGTGATTGCCAACAAGGGTTTTGCCACCAAGTACTAAGTCATGTTTTGCAGAGGGGTCAAATACTTATTTCCCTCATTAAAATGCAAATCAATTTATAAAAATGTTACGTGTTTTTATGGATTTCTTTGTTGTTATTCTGTCTCTCACTGTTCAAATAAACCTACCATTAAAATTATAGACTGATCATTTCTTTGTCAGTGGGCAAACGTACAAAATCAGCAGGGGATCAAATACTTTTTTACCTCACTGTAGCACCGCCCGTAATGCTAAATGGCGTGAAAAGAGTTGGCTTGTTTGACATTGCAGCCAACACTGCAGGCAACTGCCGACTGACTGATCAACAAATCCCCTTGCATCATAAAAACGACTCATAATTATTTGTAGATTAGTAAATCGCAATTTGCCCATGATACATCCCGTTTTTTGAAGCTCTTGAACACGGCCAGTATGTCCCTTCAAACTGCGGCTGTACTTGTGCATCAAACCATGTGCAGTGTTGCAGACATGTTGAAATTGTAGTACCTGGATGTAACTGCCGCCCGCCCACAAGGTAGAGGCGTTTGAGTTATATCCACATAATTTGTCATGTCAAAATGATTTGCTTGTTCAGCACAGCCTACACGCCCATCACATCACAAAATCCGATGACAGCCAGCTCTGATTCTTTGTAGACACTTAGCCCCCTGTTAAACTGTAATAGTGACGGAATGAATTAACTAGAAAGGAAATGTGTTGATTTACAGAACCAGTCAAAAGTTTGGACACACCTACTCATTCAAGGGTTTTTCTTATTTTTTTTTACTATTTTCTACATTGCAGAATAATAGTTAAGACATCAAAACAATGAAATAACACATGGAATCATGTAGTAACCCAAAAAGTGTTAAACAATTTTTATTATGAGTTTTCAGGGCATGCTGCAGCACCTCAGCACTCATACTTCCCCCGTCTATGGCCATGAGTACAGTAGTTTGCAGAAGAAACATCACTAAGTACGAATCAATCAAGGTAGCTCTGGTGATTGTTTGCACTGTCTGTAGTAGAGGCCGATTAATTAGGGCCGATTTCAAGTTTTCATAACAATCGGTAATCTGCATTTTTGGATGCCAATGATGGCCAATTACATTGCATTCCATGAGGAGACTGCGTGGCAGGCTGACCACCTGTTACACGAGTGCAGCAAGGAGCCAAGCTAAGTTGCTAACTAGCATTAAACTAATCTTATAAAAAACAATCAATCTTCACATAATCACTAGTTAACTACGCATGGTTGATGATATTACTTGGTTAACTAGCTTGTCCTGCGTTGCATATAATCAATGCGGTGCCTGTTAATTTATCTTCGAATCACAGCCTACTTCGCCAAATGGGTGATGATTTAACAAAAGCCCATTCGCGAAAAAAGCACAATCGTTGCACGAATGTACCTAACCATAAACATCAATGCCTTTCTTAAAATCAATACACAGAAGTATATATTTTTAAACCTGCATATTTAGTTAAAATAAATTAATGTTAGTAGGCAATATTATCTAGGGAAATTGTGTCACTTCTCTTGCGTTCAGTGCAAGCAGAGTAAAGGTATATGCTACAGTTTGGGCCGCCTGGCTCGTTGCGAACTGTGAACTAATTTGCCAGAATTTGACATAACACTGAAGGTTGTGCAATGTAACAGCAGTATTTAGACTTAGGGTTGCCACCCGTTCGATAAAATAAGGAACCGTTCCGCATTTCACTGAAAGAATAAACTTTTTGTTTTCGAAATGAACGTTTCCAGATTTGACCATATTAATGACCAAAAGCTCGTATTTCTGTGTTTATTATATTATAATTAAGTCTATGATTTGATAGAGCAGTCTGACTGAGCAGTGGTAGGCAGCAGCAAGCTCGTAAGCATTCATTCAAACTTTACTGCGTTTGCCAGCAGCTCTTAACAATGCTTGATTCACTGCGCTGTTAATGACTTCAAGCATATCAACTCCTGGCAATACTAAAGTGCCTATTAGAACGTCCAATAGTCAAAGGTATATGAAATACAAACGGTATAGAGTGAAATAGTTGATGTGTCATGATTCCTATAATAACTACAACCTAAAACTTCTTAACTGGGAATATTGAAGAAGTGGGAATATTGAACCACCAGCTTTCATATGTTCTGAGCAAGGATCTTAAACGTTAGCTTTTTTACATGGCACATATTGCACTTTTACTTTCTTCTCCAACACTGTGTTTTTGCATTATTTAAACCAAATTGAGCATGTTTCATTATTTATTTGAGACTAAATGGATTTTATTTATGTATTATATTAAGTTAAAATAAGTGTTCATTGTTCATTCAGTATTGTTGTAATTTTCAATATTGTAATTGTCAGCTGCTGGCAAAGTTTGAATTAATGCTTATGAGCTTGCTGCTGCCTACCACTGCTCAGTCAGACTGCTCTATCAAATATAAAATCATAGACTTAAAAAATATTAAAAAAAATAGGCCGATTAATTGTTGAAAAATCATAATCGGTCGACCGCTAGTATGTAGCTTGATCAATACAAGTGATCAATACAAATCCCCTTCTCTTCACCTAACCTCACAGTCCCCTTAGTTTCTCTTATTGAGTCTAGGTAGTTTGGCTGCTCAGTTTAACTAGTTGTCACTCACCCATCATAGCCCTGCCATTCCCAACCAATCAGAGTTTGGAAATGTGCATCTGGACATTGCACCCACCCACTCAGGTCAGTGTTATCGTTGTACAAAGAGAGAACACGCACGGTTTCTGATTACTTTTTGATTGTGGACAGTAACACTGTAACAGTGATACTTCTATGTCATACTTGAGTAAAAGTATAGATATCTTAATAGAAAGTTATTTAGAATTATGGATCCGGACCCACTCGGGTCCAGGATTGGGCCTCGGGTATTCGGATACAGGTGGATCGGTGAAGACCTCTACTCCACGGTAGGGTCAGAGTTCCCTGCCCCCACAGCAGGGTTAGATTAGATTCTCCATCCTCCCTGGCAGGGTCAGAATCACAGAGGGTCGGAGTTCCTTTCCTGTCCGGCAGGGTCGGTTCCCGTTCTTCCCGGTTCCCGGACTCCTGTAATAGTGCTAGGCTCCTCTGTCGTTCTAGGTCCTCAGTTCCCTGCACTAGTTTGTTGCTCTGCCAAGCCCTAGGTATTTGTTCTTAACTGACTTGCCTAGTTAAATAAAGGTAAAATAAAACAAATATCATACCTCGCTTTTTCGTCAGGTCTGCAGTATCCTGCACTGCACGGACCGCAGATCCCTGCCTTATTGAGGTACGTAGCATCCTAGCCTGCCAGGCTTAGAGTCCCCTGCCATGCTAGGCCCTAAGTTAGCTGGTCCGTTTGCAGGTTTGCAGTCTCCTGCCCTGCTTGGATTGCAGCCCTCTGCCTTCGTTGGTTGGCAGTTGTCTATCCCGCCAGGTTTAGAGCCTCCTGCCTTACTAGGCCCCCTTTATAGACCCGCATTAAAGACTGTGCCATTTAGGTTAGAGGCCTTTTTGTGGAAGTTAATATTTCCATAAGAACTATTGGGGGGTCTGTAAAAAAAGACTGTCCTACTCCCCTCTTCTCAACCTAACTTCCCCTCACAGTCCCCTTAGTTGCCCTGCCATTCCCAACCAATGAGAGCGCTTGGAAATGCATGTCTGCACCCGCAGTGGATCCCTGCCTTTTGGCTGATCCATATGTAGTCTCAGGCTGGGTAGAAAATAAGTTGGGTACCTTGAAGTGGTCTTGTGATGATTTTCTTTGTTTCTTCCATCCTGAGGGAGCGGGCGCTTCATGTCACGTGACTAGGGACACTACCTATGACTTGCTTTGCTCTCCTGAGCAGGGCGTCTTTGCGTGATTACTGGGGTGGCATTTTTAAGTGTTGAGGTGGACTGAAATGGAAAATTCCCTGTGTCTGACGAACACCGTTTGGTGCGACGCAGACCCGGTGGCGAGCGTGGTGAAACTGAGAAGACATTGTCTGTTCTTTTGAGTTTTGAAGCAGTTTTTACCTGATAAAGTCATGTTAGGATATGTCAGTTATTCAGTGAGAGCTTTTGTGCCGAACCCACTAAGGTCTTCAGATGCCAAGCTTATGGTTATGTTGCAGCAGTGTGTGGGAGGGAGATTCCAAGATATGAGAAGTGTGCAGGAGGGCATGGGACAAAGGAATGTGTAGTATTGGTGGAAAAAACTCTGTGTCAATTGTGGGGGTGCCCATGTTGCTGGGGATCAGAAGTGCTCGGTGCGAGAGAGACAGGTTGAGGTTGCCAGGGTCAGAATAGAACAGCAGGTGTGGTATGCTGAGGCAATGTAGAGACAATGAGTTTACACCAATCCTACTACTACTACTGCACTGATCACAGTCAAACAGAAAAGGCTGATGCTTGGAATTCATTTTTATTGTGAAGTTATATGATAAAGGAAAAATCCAAAAGCCCATTTAGGGCCATGGCAAACTGCCTATTATGGACACTCCCTCTTCCTCCATGGTGTCCTCCAGTTGCTCATTAGAAGCAATGCCTTCAATCCATACAGAATGTGATCATACGGTGCTCCTGTAAAACAAACAAAAATGACGTTTTTTAGTTGAATCAAATCAAATTGTATTTGTCACATGCGCTGAACACAACAGGTGTAGACCTTACAGTGAAAAGTGTTAAAGTATTTACTAAAATAAACTGAGGTAAAAAATAAATTATTAAGGAGCAAAAATAAAAACAGTAGCGAGGCTATATACAGGGGGCACCGGTTATTAGTCGAGGTAATTGAGGTAATATGTAGAGGTAAAGTGACTATGCATGGAAAATAAACAGTGGGGTAAAAATGGGGGTGAGGGGGGGACAATGCAAATAGTCCGGGTAGCCAATTGATTAGCTATTCGGGAGTCTTATTTCTTGTATGTGTATAAATGAATGCATTTATACACATACAGTAATTCACAATCTCCAATCATGCTGGTGCTGTGGCTGGGGCTGGAAACCGTGCTGGCACTAGGACCGGGACTAGTACTGGGACGGTGCAGGTGCTGGGTTGATTCCAAGACCGTAAGGTCAGGGCTGGCACCTTCCTGTGGCCTGTTCACTCTGGGTGAAGGTTCGATCTTTGGTCCCCCCTCCGCACCTCGAGTGGTGTTCGGGTGCTGGGGTTAGTGCTGGGACTGGTGTTGGATCTGCAGAGGGGAGGAAGGACAACCCAAGGAGCAAGCAGGCACACAAGGAAGCCCTAGACCCGGAGGTCAGTGGTGGCACTCCCTGTGGCCTGCTCAACCAGGGTGAAGGGCTGGGGGTGGAGAGTGGTGAAGGGGCAATGCTGCGATGAGGCTGAAGAACGGGTCCGGGGTTGGTGTTGGTCCGGGCAGCATGGAGGGCAGTTTAGATGTTAATGTCCTTCCATCTTGCAGCTCTGTGTGCCCATAGGGGAAACAATGCAGTGTTTCTTAGCCGGGTCCTTCTGGGTGGCGGCGGCATGCTGGTCAGGCTCCGATTGGCTGTAGACAAGGTACCTGTGGAGGTTGTACCCAGGGAGAGCTGGCAGTGTCGGGGAGATGGGCCGAAGAATGGAGGAGGTGGAACACTGCTTGATCAGTCCTTTATCCACCCCACTCTGTATGTTGACAGACACATTTGTATTACTTAATAGCTTGATGGTCATGTTATTACTATCTTAAAACAATTCTATGTGTATGGGTAGTAAATCTCATAGAGAAAACACATTTATATTACTGTATCTCAGCCTATTAGAAAAATAGTAAGGTCCACACTTGGAATAAAGGTGAAAAATGTGTATTCCAATTCATAAATTCTTCCATTCTTTTCAACTCTTTTCCAAGAATTCCAACCTTCCTAAGAATATTACCAGTGTGCAGCTTTTCTTTCTTTTATTTTAATATTTACATATTATTTCCATGTATCGGGCAAAGCAACTATCTACTGTTATGAAAGTCTGATTTAAGAAAACTGATGTTACCTCCTCCAACAGCTCGTGCAGCCTAAATATTTATCAATACAGCGCCTTAATCTCCCTCATGTTTCCTCGCTCAGTTCTCCATGTCGCTCAAGCCAATCTCCAATGGGCAAGCTCAAGATCATGGATATCCGCCCGCATGCGTAGTTCGACCTGGGTCCCCTTTTCATTGGGCCTCTTCTTTTTCCTCTTCTTTGGGGTTGAATCTGTGTTTTCCATTCCCTGCCTACGCACCTTTGGGGCATGAAGGAAATTGAGAATAGAACATGTTATATTTTGTTTTACTCATTGGATTATGTGCTTTCCATTGGATTCCATTTATATAGAGCAATGGTTCCCAAACGTTTTATTGTCCCGTACCCCTTCAAACATTTAACCTCCAGCTGTGTACCCCCTCTAGCACCAGGGTCAGCGCACTCCCAAATGTTGTTTTTTGCCATCATTGTAAGCCTGCCACACACACACTATACAATACATTTATTAAACATAAGAATGAGTGTGAGTTTGTCAAAACCCAGCTCGTGGGAAGTGACAATGAGCTCTTATAGGACCAGGGCACATATAATAATAATAATAATAATAATAATAATAATAATCAATAATTTTGCTCTTTATTTAGCCATCTGACATATTAAACCTTATTTGTTCATTGAAAATTGTGAATAACTCACCAAAGGTTAATGAGAAGGGTGTGCTTGAAAGGATGCAAATAACTCTGCAATGTTGGGTTGTATTGGAGAGAGTCTCAGTCTTAAATAATTTTCCACACACAGTCTGTGCCTGTATTTGGTTTTCATGCTAGTGAGGGCCGAGAATTCACTCTCACATGGGTACGTGGTTGCAAAGGGCATCAGTGTCTTAACGGCACGATTTGCCAAGGCAGGCTACTCTGAGCGTAGCCCAATCCAGAAATCTGACAGTGGCTTCTGATTAAATTACATTTTCACAGAACCGCTTGTTGCAATTTCGATGAGGCTCTCTTCTTCAGATATCGGTGGACTGGAGGCAGGGCATGAATGGGATAACGAATCCAGTTGTTTGGGTCATCCGCTTTGGGAAAGTACCTGTGTAATTGCACACCCAACTCACTCAGGTGCTTCGCTATATCACATTTGACATTGTTTGAGTTCTTTTGTACACAAAAAATCATTCAATGATGGAAAGACCTGTGTGTTGTCCTTGTTAATACAGACAGAGAATAGCTCCAACTTCATAATCATAGCCTCAAGTTTGTCCCGCACATTGAATGTAGTTGCGGAGAGTCCCTGTAATCCTACATTCAGATCATTCAGGTGAGAAATAACATCACCCAGATAGGCCAGTCGTGTGATAAACTCGTCATCATGCAAGCGGGCCAGACAAGTGAAAATTATGGTCATTAAAGAAAACTCGTCTCTCAATTTAAAAAAAGTGTCAATCCTTTGCCCCTTGATAACCAGCACACTTCTGTATGTTGTAAAAGCGTTACATGGTCGCTGCCTATATCATTGCACAGTGCAGAAAATACACGAGAGTTCAGGGGCCTTGCTTTAACAAAGATAACCATTTTCACTGTAGTGTCCAAAACGTCTTTCAAACTGTCAGGCATTCCCTTGGCAGCAAGAGCCTCTCGGTGGATGCTGCAGTTTACCCAAGTGGCGTCGGGAGCAACTGCTTGCACGCACGTTACCACTCCACAACGGACATATACCAAGGGCTGTGCCAGGCCCGCCACGTCTGTTGACTCATCCAGCTGTAACGCATAGAATTCACTGGCTTGTATGCGAAGCAGTAATGATTTCAAAACATCTCCTGCCATGTCACTGATGCGTTGTGAAATAGTGTTTGATGAAGGCATTGTCTGTATATTTTTTTGGGCCTTTTCCCCCAGGATTGTCCCAGCCATATCCGCGGCAGCAGGAAGAATTAAGTCCTCCAAAATAGTATGGGGCTTGCCTGTCCTAGCTACTCGGTAGCTCACCATATGACGCTTCTAGCCCCTTCTTATTAATGGTATCTGTTGCTTTTATACATGTCTTACTACTCAAAAGTTGTCTTAATTCTCGCTCAAAAAACTCCCGTGGCTTACTTTCCAAATTGGCATGTTTTGTTTCTAAATGTCTGCGCAAGAATGAAGGTTTCATAAAGTTGTGAGATAGTACTTTTGCACATATAACACACTGTGCCTGAGGAAAGGCACTACTCCCAATATAAGTGAACCCCAAATCAATGTAGTTCTCATCATATTTGCGCCTCTTCGATGGTCCAACGTCCCCTGTCTGTTGTTCGGTGCTTTCCCGGGTAAGGGGGCAGTAGCTCTTCGGCTGCATCAGATTCCCAACTGTCAGTGTCCATGCTAGCTGGGCTAACAAAAAATGAGGAATTACTGATGCTAGCATTGTATGTGCTCGTGGAAGCAGAACAACTTGTGTTGTCGACAGGTGCAGGTGTAGTACTGCTGGTAGTAGCAGTACTACCAGTAGAGCTGTTATGTGTCTCTATGGACGTAGGCCTTACTATTTTTAACCATTTATCAATTTTCGAGCAAATCGAATGAGTAGCAGCTACGTTTGGCTACATACGGACCGTTAGTGGAATTCCCGCGAGAGAGTAACGGTTAATGTTATTGGATGTTAATTATTTGACTAGGCTACATGTATTTGACATTGTGTTGTTATTTCGCTGAACATTAGATGGTTTAATACGTACAGCCCCGTTGGAAAATATAAATGGACTGTTTGAAAATGTGAAGAAAAAAATTAAAAGTTTTAGATTTAAAAAAAAGAAAAAATATGAATCACGTTTTTATTTGGCGTACTCCCGACGGTATTGCGCGTACCCCTGGGGGTTTGGGAATACCTGGTATAGAGTATCAAGAAGGTATAATGTTGACACTAGATCAAGCCATAGTTAGTACAATTGACCATGAATTGTTAGACTGGACCACTTTAGAAAAGGAAGTCATATATTTAGCATACAGATTGGGACTTACAGTGAGGCTGGGGAGTTGTGAAAAGTTGTGAGGCTGGGGTGTTGTGAGCCTGAGGAGTTTGGGAGTTTGGGAATCGTCCCGTGCAGTCTGATTTGCTAGAAAATGAAAATAATGTAAAATATGCAGTCAGTAATGAGGGGGGTAGAGGTTATCATGACATAAGCTTGTTATTTTCAATCTTAGAAAAGCTCATATGTCAAAATTGTCAAAAAAGCACTGGAGTTTATGACTTTATTAAAGTGGTGAGAAAGAAATGGGATTCTAACCATTCTTATGATGTGCCTTGGGAAAGAGAACTTTCCCATAGTTCCCTTAATTACTGTAAACCTGAAAAATATACACTGTGGCTCATAAAACATCTTACATTATTTAAATAATCTAAATTAAATAGTTCCACTAAATAAGCCTACTCACACTAAATCACTAGTGGTCACAACTACTTACCACCAAACACTTCAAAATAACCATCCAAAAATATAGCAATGATTTTGACCCCGAATTGAACTCTTAAGTGACAAGTTGCCATAAAGTGACAGTAATGCTATGGCCAACCATTTAGGCTGTCAACATCATTTAGGCTGTCAACATTTTTTTATGACATAAAGATTGTGACATAATGTGATACTATGGGAGACCACTGGAGACCACACCCACCCTGACAGACAACCAATCACCAGACCAGAGCCATATAAGCCTATTTTCATTTTTTAATAAAAACTATATTTTGTTATTTGTTCCATCAGTCCATTGCAAAATGCATCATACAGGTCAGAGCTGTGTTTTGAAAGTTAAACATCTTGAAAGCTCGATTGCTGATGTGCAAAACATTTTGGGACAATATCAACAGTGGACTTATGAAACAAATACCAAAAGCTAGTTTTGGGGTGGAGTTTTCCTTTAACCAATTAACCCACTTCTATGATTGAAATACAATATATCTTATCAAAATAATGAAAACCACACTGTAACAATGTGTATAACTGCACAGCTACTGTGAATGATACTATACATATTGAATTGGTGTCTTCTGATAGCCAGAATGTATCTTGGACTATGTCTTAAAATGGCACCCTATTCCCTACATAGTGTACTACTTTTGCCTCAGGTCGATAGGGCTTTGGTCAAAAGTAATGCACATTATAGGGAATAGTGTGCCATTTGGGATGCATCCTAGGACTATGTAAAAATCACTTTAGACCTCTTCCCCTACAGGCTAATTACTAGTGGGGTACCTGTAAAGAGTAGGCTATCTATGTGAATAGGCACTTAAAAAAAACAAAAAAACATTGACCATTCAGTCTACCAGGATATCTTTGTAGGCCTAACTTGTGTTTTGAGGTAGGCTAATAGCCTAAGCTTCTCACAAGGATATTCCTATAGTTTGTCCACAAAATCAGTTTAGCCTCGATATTAAATAATTTTTTCCAAGTGGAAATTAAGAAATGTCTATAGAAATTATGGGACAACTGCAATTAGAAAGAAATATTTATTAATTAGAAAAAAATCTAGGCACCTTATTGGGTGCCTATTAGGGTTCCCGAGTGGCGCAGCGGTCTAAGGCAAGTGGTCTCAGTGCAAGAGGTGTCACTACAGACACCCTGGTTTGAATCCAGACTGTATCCAGGCTGTATCACAACCGGCAGAGTTTTGAAAAACCTTTGCACGGTCTCTGATGCAGGTTAATTTTTTTACTCATTTACTCATTTTACTCATTATGACATCATTGTGAGGTCATATGGGGTGGCAGGTAGCCTAGTGGTTAGAGTGTTGGACTTGTAACCGGAGGGTTGCAAGTTTGAATCCCCGAGCTGTCGTTCTGCCCCTGAACAAGGCAGTTAACCCACTGTTCCCCGGGTGCCGAAGACGTGGATGTCGATTAAGGCAACCCCCCCGCACCTCTCTGATTCAGAGGGGTTGGGTTAAATGCGGAAGACACATTTCAGTTGAAGGCATTCGGTTGTACAACTGACTAATAATGGTGACTTTGACTTTGGACACCTGGTGCATTCAAAATAACTGGGAACTTGGAAACCTCTGACTTCAGTGCATTCAAGACAACTGAAAAAATGAGCTCTGACTTTCCGACCTAAAGAAGTCATGATTTTTCAGAGTTCCCAGTTGTTTTGAAAGCACAAACTTTGCCTGAATTTGGAATTTGAGTAGATACTGTGCTGTGTGCTGCCCCCCCCCCCTTAGACATTTGAGTCTACAATAGCCTACATGTAGAAAACGAACACTAGAACAACTGTTGAGTGGTTGTTAATCATCATTGTGCATCCCTCCACATAAGCATGGCATTTGATGCAGCTTCTGATTGTTTTCATGAAAATAAACTATATTGGGCTCCTCCTGCTGGTCTCCTGTGTGTATTTTGTCCTGGCTATCTGGAATCCTTGGGGCGTCCGCCCCCCCTGATTTGATTTCCCCCTGCATCGATGCTTATCAGATAACCAGTAGACCTAAGCAATGTAACATGATTATAACAGCTGAATGGTGGCCAATTGAATGGCAACATTACAGCATAAGCACACTTATTTAAAGAGTCTCAAATGAGGACTCTTATTTTGACGTTTTTTTACAACCATTAGTTTTGCCCCAGGAAGTGCTTGGCGGTGTTCTCGCGTATTTCCAATCTGAACGGGAGCAGATGGTTGTTTGGGAAGGCAGCTGACTAGCAACAACATCGTGCCGTTCTTCAACAGTTGGCCCGACATGACTGCTGTCAGACCGCTTGAGATGGAGCGGCCAAGGCACCGTCCGTTTCTGATCGGGGTTAGCGGAGGAACTGCCAGTGGCAAGGTAGGTAACGTTAACTAGCTACATAATAATAGCTGTCTAGCTAGCTGTCCGGGTAGCTAGCTCAGGTCGTTCCAACAGTCAGTAAAGTAGCTAGCTACGGTTAGCTAGTTTTCGTTTTTCCAATGAACTGAAAGCATGCCATCTGTGAAATGATTGTCTTGTTTTCTGTCTTGTCTGACCATTTTGAAATGTGCCAGCTACTTCACTCTGCTATGGCTATGCCCCAACCTTATCATCAAACTGAAATTATGTTTCTGATTTTTAGTCAACAGTATGTGCCAAAATCATGGAGTTGCTGGGCCAGAACAAGGTGGACCATCGTCAGAGGAAAGTGGCCATCATCAGCCAAGACAGCTTCTACAAAGTCTTGACACCTGACCAGAAGGCCAGGGCACTCAAGGGCCAGTACAATTTTGACCACCCAGGTACTACAGGCCTGTATGGATATTGTAATAACATAAGTATACTTGCTGTAATGACATAAGCTCTCAGGCACTTATCACTCACTAGATTACATTAATTCAATTAATTAATGCATTTACATCAAGCAATGGCAAATGTTTGTCTAACTGTAGCTACAATGTGAACTTCGTAGGTTAACTTAAGTGATCATTATTATAAATGTAAAATAAATGCATATCTGGATGGAAAAAGTGAATAACGTTGAAATGTTTATTACAGATGCTTTTGACAACGAGTTGATGTACCAAACCCTGAAGGATATTGTGGAGGGGACAGTGGTGGAGGTGCCGACATATGACTTTGTCACGCATTCGAGGTGAGGTAAACATTCCATATGGAAACATTCCATTTGAATTGGAAATGCCCTTGTTGAATTCAGACAGACCGGCTCAAAAAGGCCCACCCTACACATTCCAGAGCTCAGATAGTTGACCTTTGACCGAAGATGTCTCTAACCCAGCTCATCTGCAAACACACCGAACAAAAATATAAACGCAACATGTAAAGTGTTGGTCCCCTGTTTCATGAGCAGAAATAAAAAAGAAAATACATTTTTCATATGCACAAAAAGCTTATTTCTCTAAAATGTTGTGCACAAATTGGATTACATCCCTGTTAGTGAGCATTTATCCTTTGTCAAGATAAAGAATCCACCTGACAGGTTTGGCATATCAAGAAGCTGATTAAACAGCATGATCATTACACAAGGTCACACTAAAATGTGCAGTTTTTTCACACAACACAATGCCACAAATGTCTCAAATTGAGGGAGCGTGCAATTGGCATGGTGAATGCAGGAATGTCCACCAGAGTTGTTTTTATTTATTTATTTAACCTTTATTTAACTAGGCAAGTCAGTTACGAACAAATTCTTATTTACAATGACAGCCTACCAAAATGCAAAAGACCTCCAGCGGGGATGGGGGCTGGGATAAAAAAATATATATATGTGTGTAAATATAGGACAAAAAACACATCACGACAAGAGAGACAACACTACATAAAGAGAGACCTAAGATGACAACATAGCAAGGCAGCAACACATGAGAACAACATGGTAGCAAAACAACATGGTAGCAGCACAAAACATGGTACAAGCATTATTGGGCACAGACAACAGCACAAAGGGCAAGAAGGTAGAGAAAACAATACATAACACAAAGCAGCCACAACTGTCAGTAAGAGTGTCCATGATTGAGTCTTTGAATGAAGTTTGAGTGTTTGTTGCAGCTCGTTCCAGTCGCTAGCTGCAGCGAACTGAAAAGACGAGCGACCCAGGGATGTGTGCTTTGGGGACCTTTAACAGAATGTGACTGGCAGAATGGGTTGTATGTGGAGGATGAGGGCTGCAGTAGATATCTCAGATAGGGGGGAGTGAGGCCTAAGAGGGTTATATAAATAAGCGTAAACCAGTGGGTCTTGCGACGGGTATACAGAGATGACCAGTTTACAGAGGAGTATAGAGTGCAGTGATGTGTCCTATAAGGAGCATTGGTGGCAAATCTGATGGCCGAATGGTAAAGAACATCTAGCCGCTCGAGAGCACCCTTACCTGCTGATCTATAAATCTCCGTAATCTAGCATGGGGAGGATGGTCATCTGAATCAGGGTTAGTTTGGCAGCTGGGGTGAAAGAGGAGCGTGTACGATAGAGGAAACCAAGTCTAGATTTAACTTTAGCCTGCAGCTTTGATATGTGCTGAGAGAAGGACAGTGTACTGTCTAGCCATACTCCCAAGTACTTGTATGAGGTGACTACCTCAAGCTCTAAACCCTCAGAGGTTGTAATCACACCTGTGGGGAGAGGGGCATTCTTCTTACAAAACCACATTACCTTTGTTTTGGAGGTGTTCAGAACAAGGTTAACTCCTTAGGGCTAGGGTCCCATTTTCAGAATTTTCGCCTGTCTGACGTGCCCGCCACTCAGGCCCAGAAACTAGGCTATGCACATAATTAGTACTATTGGATCGGAATCACTGATGTTTCTAAAACAGTTAAAATAATGTCTGTGAGTATAACAGAACTGATATAGCAGGCGAAAGCCCGAGAAATTTCTGTCCGGAAATAATTTTTCTTTTGACATTTCCTGACTTTGAATGCCTGTTTATTGAATTCTCAGGGAAATAGGACTGAGGTTGCAGTACCTATGGCTTCCACTAGATGTCAGTCTCTGGACAGTGTTTTGGAGCGTTTTTAATGGAAGAGAGCCAAAAGGAAGATTTTTATTTTTTTATTTATTTAACCAGGTAGGCAAGTTGAGAACAAGTTCTCATTTACAACTGCGACCTGGCCAAGATAAAGCAAAGCAGTTCAACACATACAACAACACATAGTTACACATGGAGTGAAACAAACACTCAGTCAATAATACAGTAGGAAAAAAACAAATCTATATACAATGTGTGCAAATGAGGTAGGATAAGGAACATAAGGCAATAAATAGGCCATGGTGGCAAAGTAACTACAGTATAGCAATTTAACACTGGAATGGTAAATGTGCAGTAGATGAATGTGCAAAGTAAAAATACTGGGGTGCAAAGGAGCAAGATAAATAAATGACTATGGTAGGGGATGAGGTAGTTGGTTGGGCTATGTACAGGTGCAGTGATCTGTGAGCTGCTCTGACAGCTGGTGCTTGAAACTAGTGAGGGAGATAAGTGTTTCCAGTTTCAACGATTTTTGTAGTTCGTTCCAGTCATTGGCAGCAGAGAACTGGAAGGAAAGGCGGCCAAAAGAGGAATTGGCTTTGGGGGTGGCCAGTGAGATATACCTGCTGGAGCGAGTGCTACGGGTGGGTGCTGCTATGGTTACCAGAGAGCTGAGATAAGGCGGGGCTTTACCTAGCAGGGACTTGTAGATGACCTGGAGCCAGTGGGTCAGGCGACGAGTATGTAGCGAGGGCCAGCCGACTAGAGCATACAGGTCGCAGTGGTGGGTAGTATATGGGGCTTTGGTGACAAAGCGGATGGCACTGTGATAGACTGCATCCAGTTTGCTGAGTAGAGTGTTGGAGGCTATTTTGTAGATGACATCGCCGAAGTCGAGGATCGGCAGGATAGTCAGTTTTACTAGTGCAAGTTTGGCAGCATGAGTGAAGGAGGCTTTGTTGCGAAATAGAAAGCCGATTCTAGATGTTTAATGTGAGTCTGGAAGGAGAGTTTACAGTCTAGCCAGACACCTAGGTATTTGTAGTTGTCCACGTATACTAGGTCAGAGCCGTCCAGGGTAGTGATGCTAGTCGGGCGGGCGGATGCAGGCAGCGAACGGTTGAAAAGCATGCATTTGGTTTTACTAGCGTTTAAGAGCAGTTGGAGGCCACGGAAGGAGTGCTGAATGGCATTGAAGCTCGTCTGGAGGTTAGTTAACACAGTGTCCAAAGAAGGGCCAGAAGTATACAGAATGGTGTCGTCTGCATAGAGGTGGATCAGAGAATCACCAGCAGCAAGAGCGACATCATTGATGTATACAGAGAAGAGAGTCAGCCCAAGAATTGAACCCTGTGGCACCCCCATAGAGACTGCCAGAGGCCCGGACAACAGGCCCTCCGATTTAACACACTGAACTCTGTCGGCAAAGTAGTTGGTGAACCAGGCGAGGCAATCATTAG
This sequence comes from Hucho hucho, assembly GCA_003317085.1. Classification (NCBI taxonomy): domain Eukaryota; kingdom Metazoa; phylum Chordata; class Actinopteri; order Salmoniformes; family Salmonidae; genus Hucho; species Hucho hucho. Next base: position 453,444 of record QNTS01000251.1, on the reverse strand, counting down.
AGAAACCAAGGCTGTTGAGTCTGCCGATAAGGATGTGGTGATTGACAGAGTCGAAAGCCTTGGCCAGGTCAATGAATACGGCTGCACAGTAATGTCTCTTATCGATGGCGGTTATGATATCGTTTAGTACCTTGAGCGTGGCTGAGGTGCACCCGTGACCAGCTCGGAAACCGGATTGCACAGCGGAGAAGGTACGGTGGGATTCGAAGTGGTCAATGA
>QNTS01000251.1:399468-452562 GCA_003317085.1 Hucho hucho | reverse complement strand
GGTACGGTGGGATTCGAAGTGGTCAATGATCTGTTTATTAACTAGGCTTTCAAAGACTTTAGAGAGGCAGGGCAGGATTGATATAGGTCTATAGCAATTTGGGTCTAGGGTGTCACCCCCTTTGAAGAGAGGGATGACCGCAGCAGCTTTCCAATCTTTTGGGATCTCGGACGACACCAAAGAGAGGTTGAGCAGACTGGTAATAGGAGTTGCAACAATGGCAGCAGATAGTTTTAAAAAGAGAGGGTCCAGATTATCTAGTCCAGCTGATTTGTACGGGTCCAGATTTTGCAGCTCTTTCAGAACATCTGCTATCTGGATTTTGGTGAAGGAGAAGCTGGGAAGGCTTGGACAAGTAGATGCAGGGGGGGCGGAGCTATTGGCCGGGGTTGGGGTAGCCAGGAGGAAAGCATGGCCAGCCGTAGAGAAATGCTTGTTGAAATTTTCGATTATCATGGATTTGTCGGTGGTGACCGTGTTACCTAGCCTCAGTGCAGTGGGCAGCTGGGAGGAGGTGCTATTGTTCTCCATGGACTTGACAGTGTCCCAAAACTTTTTGGAGTTAGAGCTACAGGATGCAAATTTCTGTTTGAAAAAGCTAGCCTTTGCTTTCCTGACTGATTGCGTGTATTGGTTCCTGACTTCCCTGAACAGTTGCATATCGCGGGGACTATTCGATGCAATAGCAGTCCGCCACAGGATGTTCTTGTGCTGGTCAAGGGCAGTCAGGTCTGGAGTGAACCAAGGGCTGTATCTGTTCTTAGTCCTACATCTTTTGAAAGGGGCATGCTTATTTAAGATGGTGAGGAAGTTGCTTTTAAAGAACGACCAGGCATCCTCGACTGACGGAATGAGGTCAATATCCTGCCAGGATACCCGGGCCAGGTCGATTAGAAAGGCCTGCTCGCAGAAGTGTTTTAGGGAGCGTTTGACAGTGATAAGGGGTGGTCGTTTGACCGCGGGCCCATAGCGGATGCAGGCAATGAGGCAGTGGTCGCTGAGATCCTGATTGAAAACAGCAGAGGTGTATTTGGAGGGCAAGTTGGTCAGGATAATGTCTATGAGGGTGCCCATGTTTACAGATTTAGGATTGTACCTGGTGGGTTCCTTGATGATTTGTGTGAGATTGAGGGCATCTAGCTTAGATTGTAGGACTGCCGGGGTGTTAAGCATATCCCAGTTTAGGTCACCTAACAGAACGAACTCTGAAGATAGATGGGGGGCAATCAATTCACATATGGAGTCCAGGGCACAGCTGGGAGCTGAGGGGGGTCTATAGCAGGCGGCAACAGTGAGAGACTTATTTCTGGAGAGATTAATTTTTAGAATTAGAAGTTCGAACTGTTTGGGCATAGATCTGGAAAGTATGACAGAACTATGCAGGCTATCTCTGCAATAGATTGCAACTCCTCCCCCTTTGGCAGTTCTATCTTGGCGGAAAATGTTGTAGTTGGGTATGTAAATCTCAGAATTTTTGGTGGCCTTCCTAAGCCAGGATTCAGACACGGCCAGGACATCAGGGTTGGCAGAGTGTGCTAAAGCAGTGAGTAAAACAAACTTAGGGAGGAGGCTTCTGATGTTAACATGCATGAAACCGAGGCTTTTACGGTTACAGAAGTCAACAAAAGAGAGTGCCTGGGGCCTGGGAATAGGTGTGGTGCTGGGAGCTACAGGGCCTGGGTTTACCTCCACATCACCCGAGGAACAGCAGGATGAGGGTACGGCTAAAGGCTATCAGAACAGGACGTCTAGTGCGTTGGGAACAGAGAATAAAAGGAGCAGATTTCCGGGCGTGGTAGAATAGATTCAGGGTATAATGTGCAGACAGGGGTATGGTGGGGTGAGAGTACAGTGGAGGTAAGCCCAGGCACCGAGTGATGATAAGAGTGGTTGCATCTCTGGAGGTGCTGGTAATGCTGAGTGAGGTCACCGCATGTGTGGGAGGTGGGACAAAGGAGGAATCTGAGGCCTAGGGGCTCCACTGTAAACTAACACAATGATAACTACCCTAAACAACAGTAAACAGGGTATATTGACACTTGAGAGAGACATAAAGCAAACACAGGTGTTGGTTGGGAGAGCTAGCTAGGACAACGGGTAAGACCGCAAGGCTAGTCAGCTAAGACAACAACAACAGGTAAAACTGGCGATGAATGGGCAGAGGGTTGGTTAGCAACACACAGGGCCTGAGTACACGGCTGGGGCTGACAGATAAATAAAATAAATAAATAAAAATAAACAGAATGGAGTACCGTGATTAATGAATAGTCCTGCAGGCATCAGCTATGTAGCCGAGTGATCATAGGGTCCAGTGAACAGCAATAGATGGGGCAGGGAAGCCGCGAGGTAGTCGTTACTACGCCGGCACGCAGGAGACACGGCGTTTAAAGTTAAGAGTTAGCAGGCCGGGGTTGGTAGAACCGTCTGCTCCGACGTCCGACGGAGGCCGGTTGCAGGCAGAGCGGATGGAGTAATCGTCCGCAGACCANAAACAGGGCATATTGACACTTGAGAGAGACATAAAGCAAGGCATAAAGCAAACACAGGTGTTGGTTGGGAGAGCTAGCTAGGACAACAACGGGTAAGACCGCAAGGCTAGTCAGCTAAGACAACAACAACAGGTAAAACTGGCGATGAATGGGCAGAGGGTTGGTTAGCAACACACAGGGCCTGAGTACACGGCTGGGGCTGACAGATAAATAAAATAAATAAATAAAAATAAACAGAATGGAGTACCGTGATTAATGAATAGTCCTGCAGGCATCAGCTATGTAGCCGAGTGATCATAGGGTCCAGTGAACAGCAATAGATGGGGCAGGGAAGCCGCGAGGTAGTCGTTACTACGCCGGCACGCAGGAGACACGGCGTTTAAAGTTAAGAGTTAGCAGGCCGGGGTTGGTAGAACCGTCTGCTCCGACGGAGGCCGGTTGCAGGCAGAGCGGATGGAGTAATCGTTCGCAGACCAGTCGAGGTGGTACGACAGGGCGTCGTGACGAGAGGGAACCAAGCCAGATGGCGAGAGAGGTATTATTGTTGCTAGCCGGGAGATGCGCCTGGGTCGCGGCTAGCTGGAGTTGGCTCCGGGGCAGGGGCATTAGCCACTCGGTGGCAGCTAGCTAGCTGTGGAGATCAGGTGTAGTGGTCCAGGGTTTACGGCAGGGATCCGGCGTTGTGGTGGAGAAACAGTCCGATGGTGGTAGGCTGGCAAGTATTATCCGGGCTAAAAAAGGCTGGTGTCTGTGCAGTAGGTTAAAGGCCGCTAGCGGTGACTGAAATAGCTGGTTAGCTCGCTAGCTCCCTATGGAATTCAGTCTAAAAAGGTCTAGAAAAATAGCATTTAGGTAACACAATGGGTGAGGCAGGTTACCGGAAGGTATATTTAATATATAAATAGAAAAGAGATTGAAAATAAAATTGAAATATATACAAAAAATACAAAGTACATGAGGGGACGAACAAAAACACGTCTGCACTGCTACGCCATCTTGGGGATGATTTTGTATGACATACCAGGATATCCTTTCTGTCTAGTGCATGAGATACCCGGGAGCCCGCAGCACGGTGTTTACCTTTTGTATTGTGTAGGTTATTATCCGAGTGAAATATAATAGCCAATATAGATAAATGGATGCCTAAGGATAAATTATAAATGATGTTTGGTTTGTTTGGGCAAAGTTGATAGGTATAATTTGAACGCGTTCTCTTCACTGTTCAACGGGCGAGTAGACTGGAAATGCTTGGTGGACTATCTGAACATAACGCGCCAACCAAACAGAGATTTATGGATATAATAAATGACTTTTTCTAACAAAAGAACCATTGGATGTCTTCGTTGGACACTTGGGATGCCCTCAGCAGAAGTTCTTCGAAAGGTAAGCGATTTATTTTAGCTCTTATATGGGTTTTGTGAGACCCGTGCTGGATATGAATTTATGCTAATGTGGAAAATATGAGAGGTTTTATCCTCAAACAATCAAATGTTGTGCTTTCGCCGTAAAGCCTTTTTGAAATCTGACAATGCTGTGATATTGCCAAGAATCAGAGCTTTTGATGACTATGCAACACTTGTATATTGATGAATGTTAAATATTACAAATATTTATTTTGAATTTGCCGCGCTTTGTTTGCTCCGAAAACGAGCCCGCTCACGGGATCGGATCCGTAAGAGGTTAAGGGTAGAGAAAGCATTTAACACAATCTGGGGAGGGGCCAGCTGAGTATAAGACTTACATTTGCATATGAATGGATGAGAGCTTCCTACTGCCTGAGCTATGTTGTTGATGTAAATTGAGAAGAGCGTGGGGCCTAGGATTGAGCCTTGGTGACAGGCAGTGGCTGAGACAGCAGATTTTCTGACTATATACACTGCACTCTTTGAGGGAGTGAGCAAACCAGGCCAAAGAGCCCTCAGAGACACCAACACTCCCACAAGAATGGAATGGTCTACAGTATCAAAAGCTTTGGCCAAGTCAATAAAAATAGCAGCACAATGTTGCTTAGAATTAAGGGCAATGGTGACATCATTGAGGACCTTTAAGGTTTCAGTGACACATCCATAAACTGAGCGGAAACCAGATTGCAGACCAGAGAGAATACTATAGACCTCAAGAAAGCCAGTCAGTTGATTATTAACAAGTTTTTCCAACACTTTTGATAAACAGGGCAAAATAGAAATAGGCCTATAACAGTTAGGATCAGCTTGATCTCCCCCTTTAAATAATGGACGAACCATGGCTGCCTTCCAAGCAATGGGAACCTCCCCAGAAATGAGAGACAGGTTAAAAAGATCAGAGATAAGCTTGGCGATGATAGGGGCAGAAACCTTAAAGAAGAAAGGGTCTAAACCATCTGACCCAGATGTTTTTTTGGGGTCAAGTTTCAGGAGCTCCTCTAGCACCTCAGACTCAGTGACTGCCTGCAGGGAGAAACTTTGTAGAGGGGGAGGGGAAAAAGAGGGAGAAGCATCGGGGATAGTTGCATTAGAAGGGGTGGGAGATGAGGAAATGTTGGACGGGCAAGGAGGCATGGCTGAGTCAAATAGGAATCCTGACTTAATGAAGTGGTGATTAAAGAGCTCAGCCATGTGCTTCTTGTCAGTAACAACCACATCATCAACTTTAAGGCACATGGGCAGCTGTGAGGAGGAGGGTTTATTCTCCAGGTCTTTAACCGTTTTCCCGAACTTCTTGGGGTTAGACCCACTGCTCCTTAAAGTACCTAACTTTGGCCTTCCAGATAGCCTGAGTGCACTTATTTCTCATTTGCCTGAACGAGAGCCAGTCAGCCTGAGTATGCGTGTGCTGAGCTTTTCGCCAAATGCAATTCTGGAGGTGGAGTAACTCTGCAAGATCACGGTCGAACCAGGGGCTGAACCTGTTTTTAATTCAAATTTTCTTTATGGGGCCGTGTTTTTTAACAATATCACTGAAAACATCAAAACATAAGGTCCAATTGTCTTCGACAGAGGGGATCAAGCTGATTCTATTCCATTTTACAGAGGCCAGTTCATGAAGGAAGACTTGCTCATTAAAGTTTTTTAGCAAGCGTCTATGACAAATCAGGACAGGTCGTTTCACTGAGCAGCCATTACGAACACAGGCTGTAAAACAGTGATCACTAAGGTCATTACAGAAAACACCAGACTAATACCTATCAGGATTATTTGTGAGGATAACAGCAAGAAGAGTAGCCTTTTCTGGGTGTTTGGAGTCATACCTTGTGGGATTGGTAATAATCTGAGAAAGATTTAGGGAGTCCATTGCTTTAGGACTTGTCCCAGTTTAGGCCACCTAGCAGGACAAATTCAGACTTAGTGTAAGGGGCCAGGAGAGAGTTTAGGGTAGGGTGGAGGACGGAGGAGGACGATAGCACCCAGCATTAGTCAACAAAGAGCTATTTGAAAGTTTAATACTTAAAACCAGCAAATCAAATTGTTTGGGCACAGACTTGGTAGAGACAACCGAGCACTGAAGGTGATCCTTGGTAATGATTGCCACTCCCCCACCTTTGGAAGATCTGTCTTGCCGAAAAAGGTTTTAACCAGAAAGGTTAACATCAGTATTCAAAACACTCCTTAACCACTTCTCAGTAATGACCAACACATCTGGATTGGAGCTGTGAACCCACACTTTCAATTGCTCCATTTTAGGTAATAAGCTTTTAGTGTTAACGTGCAGAAAACCCAGGCTTTTACGAGAGCAGAAATCAGTGAAGCAGATATCAGAGCACAAGTCAGAAATGGGGCTAGCAACAGTAGATGGGCCAGGGTGTACATGCACATTTCCAGATATCATCAAGTAATACAATACATCTGTTGCCAGAATTGAATGTTAATTTCTCTACCATAAGCTGCCTCCAACATCGTTTTAGAGAATTTGGTAGTACGTCCAACCGACCTAACAAATGCAGACAACGTGTATGGCGTTGTGTGGGCGAGCGGTTTGCTGATGTCAATGTTGTGAACAGAGTGCCCCATGCTATGGGCAGGCATAAGCTACGGACAATGAACACAATTGCATTTTATCGATGGCAATTTGAATGCACAGAGATGCCGTGACGAGGCCCATTGTCGTGCCATTCATCCGCCGCCATCACCTCATGTTTCAGCATGATAATGCACGGCCAATGTTGCAAGGATCTGTACACAGTTCATGGAAGCTGAAAATGTCCGTTCTTCCATGGCCTGTATACTCACCAGACACCCATTGAGCATGTTTGGGATGCTCTGGATCGACAGCGTGTTCCAGCCAATATCAAGCAACTACACGCTTCTTGAGGCGTATGGTGGTTACACCAGATACGGACTGGTTTTCTGATCCACACCTACCTTTAAAAAAAAAAAAAGGTATCTGTGACCAACGGCTGAATATCTGTATTCCCAGTCATATGAAATCCATAGATTAGGGCCTAATTAATTTTTCAATTGACTGATTTCCTTATATGAGTTGTAACTCTTTGAAATTGTTGCATGTTGCGTTTTATATTTTTGTTCAGTAAACATACCAATCATGCATGCATTCATGTGAAAGTTAGCCTCTTTGTGTGTACTAAATGTGTTGCTTAGTTTATGTGTGTGTGTTCCAGGCTGCAGGACAGGATAACAGTGTACCCGGCTGACGTGGTTCTGTTGGAGGGGATCCTGGTTTTCTACTCTCAGGAAGTGAGGGATATGTTTCACATGAAGCTCTTTGTGGACACTGACTCTGATGTCAGACTGTCTCGCAGAGGTACTACTGACACACAAATTAAAGGGATGTACCATCTATACGTTGTCATATGCACCTCCATGCTCATACTTTACTCTAGCGTCTTTGATATACGTACTTGTCACGTCTTGGTCCTGATCTGCTTGTTGTGGATTTGACCTGCAGTTCTGCGGGATATGAAGAGAGGCAGAGACCTGGAGCAGATCCTCACCCAGTACACCACGTTCGTTAAGCCAGCCTTCGAGGAGTTCTGTTTGCCTGTAAATGTCCAGCGCTGCCACACTCACAATACACAAACAGATAATGGACACCAATTCATTATTAATAGGCCTAATTATGGACACAATATGACACATTTAACACATTGTCAGCTGATTTAAATCAGTGACTCAATTACAAGAGTGTGCAAAGCTGTCAAGGCAAAGGGTGGCTACTTTGAAGAATCTAAAATACATAATATAATTTGGATTTGTTTAACACATGATTCCATGTGTTATTTCATACATTCTACAATGTAGAAAATAGTAAAAATAAAGAAAAACCCTTGAATGAGTAGGTGTGTCCAAACTTTTGACTGGTACTGTATATTCTGCTCCAAATCCAGTCTTTTCAGAGCATTAGCTACCAAAATGAGATTGATAATGGTCCTTTTTTTCCAGACCAAGAAATATGCAGATGTCATTATTCCTCGAGGAGTTGACAACATGGGTAATAATAACGCTCATGAATCATGAAGAATCTCCATCCCTCTCTCCTTTCCATTTCCTCTCATATTAATCCGCCTTTCTCTCCTCAGTGGCCATCAACCTCATTGTGCAGCACATCCAGGACATCCTGAATGGGGACCTCTGTAAGTGGCACCGTGGAGGAGCGGTCAACGGGCACAGCCGGGGCTTCAAGCGGGCCGCCTCGGAGCAGGGGGACCTGGCCAACTTCCCCCCAGGGAAGAGGGTCCTACTGGAGCCCAGCAGTCGCCCCCACTGAGACAAAAATCTGTGTTTGTTTTGTAGTATGTATTTAGAATTGAGGGTTGATGCTTTTACTGACTAGGTCTGGGATGGGGGAGAGCTGGGGGTTGACTAGCTCTTGTAACTCACCTGCAGACTGCAGAGCATCCAGTCAGATAGGGAAGCCTTGAGAATACGTCCAAGACGCATCAAAAATAATTAATATATCACTGATATAGATGCAGTTAGAGCAGGCACACGACAACTCTTCTCTTTTTTAATCACTCTGTCTTCCATGTGTACATTTTTACCCTGCAGTGGTTTGACTACCTCTGGCTGACAGGAGTGAGATGGAATGAAAGCTTCTTTTAAATGTCTGTTTTGATTTTGCTGCTTAAAATGTGTTATATTGTATCTGAACATGTGGAAATCAGATAAATATATTACGTATTGAGTGATTTCATACAATATTTATCACCTTTTAATGTGTGCACTTCAGTGCTGTGTAGGCTGTTTGGAATGTGAAATATTTGCTGGATCATCCCTTGATGCCATGGTAAATTCATGCCTTGTGAGTTTATTTTTTAAAGCATTTTCCTTTGACCATGATATTTAAGAAATAAAATATGTTCACTATCAGAGGCTTGTGGTTATTTTTTACCCTAATGTGTGAGCACAACAAGCCTCCCATTGACATCAATGTATGATCATGTAAAAGTTATGAGTGCAGATCTTGTTGTGATTTGGCCCATAAGGAGGAAATAAGCAGCATAGTATGACAAACCTCTTCCATTCAGCAGACAGTGATGTATAGAAACTGAGCAGTTTTATTGGAGTTTGGAGAGCACAGTGTGATGAATTGGATGACACTATTATTCCAAAAGAATAATGAATAACTACAGCACACAATGGACTGACAAACACAGATCTCACCCAGACACACACCCCCTATTTACTGGGACACACGCCTGGTTGCCTGACAGTTCTCTTACTCAAACATGATGATTGACTATGACAGACATTGATCACAGCATCTTTAGTACTTCTCTTTTTGTGGTTAGTTTTTTGCTTTGCTTTTTTGAGTGCACATTTGTATGGCACTTCTCTTAATAAACAATCCTTTTTAAGAACAAAAGGAGCACTGTATATAATAAATCATAACCATATATGATTCATAATATTAATAATAATAATACACTCTTGTTACAAGCCTAGTCCCTTTGTGGTCCTCCACCTCGCCTAACCCCTCAAATGACCATTTCCAAAACCACATTCCTGCCCAGTCAAGTCTGCATTGTGACAGAGTTCATGGCAGAATATAGTCCAGAATACTGAGGAGGATTCCATGGATACAAGGAAGTTCCTCTTCCTTCCATGTTTGAGGGAAGTTAAGTCAGGAGAGGGAGCAGTAGGGACTGACCCAAGGATGGCCCACACTATGTAGGGTGAGGGTGGGAATATCTGAGGGTCTAGAGGAGCTTTCACCTCACACACTCGCTGACACACACATTTATACAATAAAATGGGAGAGGACAGGGAGCAGTCTCTTCCGTTGTTTGACATTTCCACATCCTCTCCTTATATGAAGTCTTCCTCTTCTCCTTGGCACCAGTCTTTCTCCTCTCTTGGTTAGGAATTTCTCTCCTGCCAACTGCAGTTCTGGGTGGAGAGAACCCAATGTAACCCCAATCATAAACCCCCCCATAATCTCCCAGTGTAGAAGAGCAGCACAGAGTCACTGTAAACCATGGCAGTCTTTTCCCCCCCTACTAGCCTACTGTATATCCTCTAGTCTGGTCCAGCCCTAGTCAGTCTTTCTTCCCCTGTTAGTGAGGTCCAGTTGATTGTGTCCATCCATTTGTCCATCTATCCTTTCTGTCCATCGGTAGCACAGTGGAGGTCCCTCGGCGAGCCCTGGCTGTGGTCTCGGGGCCACGCCACACCGCTAACCTCCCCCCTCCTAAGTCTTCTCCTCGCGTTCCGTCCGCCGCCGGGTGATGTTGCGAGGCTTGATCTTCAGTGAGAGCTCCCACAACGCCTCCTCGGCCAGATGGTCGCTGAAGTCGTTGAAGAAGCAGACTATGTCGTCGTTGCGCTTCAGCTCGTAATGCCTGGGGTGGGTGGGAAAGACAGAACGAGTCAATCAACGAGATGCCTCTGTCTTTCCATGACAGACTGACCAGGTCAATTCAGGTGAAAGCTATGATCCCTTATTGATGTCACTTGTTAAATGCACTTCAATCAGTGTAGATGAAGGGGAGGAGACTGGTTAAAGAAGGATTTTTAAGCCTTGAGACAATTGAGACATGGATTGAGTATGTGTGCCATTCAGATGTGTGCCATCCCAACGCTGCTGGGTTTTTCATGTTCAACAGTTTCCTGTGTGTATCAAGAATGGTCCACCACCCAAAGGACATCCAGTCAACTTGACACAACTGTGGGAAGCATTGGAGTCAACATGCGCCAGCATCCCTGTGGAACGCTTTCGACACCTTGTAGAGTCCATGCCCTGACATATTGAGGCTGTTCTGAGGGCAAAAGGGAGGGGGGGTGCAACTCAATATTAGGAAGGTGTTTTTTTTCACTGTCTTTTTACTGTTGTTTTTATTTCTTTACTTACCTATTGTTCACATAATACTTTTTTTTGCACTGTTGGTTAGAGCCTGCAAGTAAGCATTTCACTGTAAGGTCTACACCTGTTGTATTCGGCGCACGTGACAAATAAACTTTGATTTGATCCTAATGTTTGGTATCCTCAGTATACATGGTCAACCTTCTGTTGTATGGGGGTTAACACAGCGACTAAATGTTTGGTATACTCAGTGTACATAGTCCGTGTACATGGTTAACCTTCTGTTGTATGGAGGTTTTAATGTACGCTGTGGATAACTGCTTACCTCTTGTGGGATAATTATTGTAGTCTTATTGAATTACATTAAATATAACATATTCATCTATCGTAATGTGAGGTTACCACACTCTCAATCGGTTTGGAGATTTGTGGATGCTTTTCTCATGGGACAACAGTTCTACTCACACTTGTCCCCTCATATAAATGGGTCTCAATGGGACTTACCTGCTTAAACAAAGGTTAAATAATAGAAATACTCACACTTGCTGGAAGCGCCTCATACTGTCCAGGATGTTGAACTGCTGCCAGCGCTTGGAGAAGTTGACCTTCCCGTCGATGAGGTCGGGGTTCCCCAGGTGGACGAAGGTCAGGTCCTGCAGGATCAAACCGCTGGAAAAGGAGAAGAGAGGAATGGAAGAGAGAGATTAGGCTAAATATAGACAAACAGTCCTAGGAAGAATAGGCAAAACACACACAACCACATACACACAAACACTTTCATTGAACATTACCTAGCTCAGTTGCACATGTACCGAAACACAGACATGAAACCAGACTTACAGGTATGGGATGCACGGAGGCTCCACGTCGGCCAGAGCCGCCCGGTACGCTCTGAAAGACGACGAGCTGTCAATCAACGTACAGTATTCCTCCAATCCCTGTGAGAGAACAAGTGTGTTACAATGTGTTATACCCATAGCACACCCAGATACCTGAGTATATTAAAGTGAGACTCCATAGAAAGAATTTAAACACAAGTATGAATATCTAGATATCGCTATGTCATACTTGATCCACTACTGTTTGACTCACCTCTGAGGTCTGTTTCTGCCACTCTAGCCTGCGGATGGGGGCCGAGTCCAGGGCAGATAGTATTGCCAAGTATGAGTTGAAATTGTTCAACTTTCGTAAGTGCTACATGGGAAAAAGAAAAATAGGATAAGAACAGTTGCCCAGAGAGTTAATCATTAACTAAATATACTAGTTAAGAGGAAGAGATGTAGTTGTATAAATGTCGAGGTTGGTTACCTTCATGATCTTGATGAACTTGAGGAGCAGCTTCTCTCGGTCCTGGGCTTTCTCCTGCTGAATGATTAGAGAGCGCACCCTAAAGGACAAACACACAGTGTTTGCGTGTGAGAGAATTAGAATTAGGATCTGGCTGCAAATACTTGAATCAGTTATAGAACCCATTGCCCTTTATGGTTGTGAGGTCTGGGGTCCGCTCACCAACCAAGAATTCACAAAATGGGACAAACACCAAATTGAGACTCTGCATGCAGAATTCTGCAAAAACATCCTCTGTGTACATCGTAAAACACCAAATAATGCATGCCGAGCAGAATTAGGCCGCTACCCGCTAATTATCCAAATCCAGAAAAGAGCTGTTAAATTCTACAACCACCTAAAAGGAAGTGATTCACAAAAACCTACCATACCAAAGCCATCACCTACAGAGAGACTAACCTAGAGAAAAGTCCCCTAAGCAAGCTGTTCCTGGGGCTCTGTTCACAAACAGACCCCACAGAGCCCCAGGACAGCAACAGCAACACAATTAGACCCAACCAAATAATGAGAAAACAAAAAGATAATTACTTGACACATTGGAAAGAATTGACCAAAAAACAGAGCAACCTGGAATGCTATTTGGTGCTTAACAGAGAGTACATTGGCAGAATACCTGACCACTGTGACTGACCCAAAATTAAGGAAAGCTTTGACTATGTAAAGACTCAGTGAGCATAGCCTTGCTATTGAGAAAGGCCGCTGTAGGCAGACCTGGCTCTCAAGAGAATATAGGTTATGTGCACACTGCCCACAAAATGAGGTAGAAACTGGGCTGCACTTCCTAACCTGCCAAATGTATGACCATATTAGAGGCACATATCTCCCTCAGATTACACAGACCCCCAAAGAATTCGAAAACAAATCCAATTTTGATAAACTCCCATATTTATTGGGTGAAATACCAGTGTGCCATCACAGCAGCAAGATTTGTGACCTGTTACCACAAGAAAAGGGCAACCAGTAAAGAACAAACACCACTGTAAATACACAACCCATATTTGTTTATTTATTTTCCCTTTTGTACTTTAACTTTAACTTTAGCACATCGTTATAACATAACCATAATATGACATTTGAAATGTCTCTATTCCTTTGAAACTTTTGTGAGTGTAATGTTTACTGTTAATTTTTTATTGTTTATTTCAGTTTTTTTAATAATCTATTTCACTTGCTTTGACAATGTAAACATACAGTACCAGTCAAAAGTTTGGACACACCTACTCATTATTTGTCTTTATTCTCATTCTTTTTACTATTTTATACATTGTAGAATAATAGTGAAGACATCAAAACTATGAAATAACACACATGGAATCATGTAGCAACCAAAAAAAGTGTTAATATATGATATATTTCAGATTCTTCAAAGTAGCCACCCTTTGCCTTGCTGACAGCTTTGCACACTCTTGGCATTCACTCAACCAGCTTCACCTGGAATGCTTTTCCAACTGTCTTGAAGGAGTTCCCACATATCTGCGGCTCAACTCATCCCAAACCATCTCAATTGGGTTGAGGTCGGGTGATTGTGGAGGGTCATCTGACGCAGCACCATCACTCTCCTTCTTGGTCAAATAGCCCTTACACAGCATGGAGGTGTGTTTTGGGTCATTGTCCTGTTGAAAAACAAATGATAGTCCCACTAAGCGCCAACCAGATGGGATGGCGTATCACTGCAGAATGCTGTCTTAGCCATGCTGGTTAAGTGTACCTTGAATTCTAAATAAATCACTGCCAGTGTCACCAGCAAAGCACCCCCACACCTGCTCCATGCTTCACAGTGGGAACCACACATGCGGAGATCATCCACTCACCTACTCAGCGTCTCACAACGACACGGCGGTTGGAACTAAACATCTCAAATTTGGAATCATCAGACTAAAAGACAGATTTCCACCGGTCTAATGTCCATTGCTCATGTTTCTTGGCCCAAGCAAGTCTTCTTAATGGTGTCCTTTAGTAGAGGTTTCTTTGCAGAAATTCGACCATAAAGGCCTGATTCACGCAGTCTCCTCTGAACAGTTGATGTTGAGACGTGTCGGTTACTTGAACTCTGTGAAGCATTTATTTGGGCTGCAATCTAAGGTGCAGTTAACTAATGCACGTATCCTCTGCAGCAGAGGTAACTCTGGGTCTTCCTTTCCTTGTGGCGGTCCTCACGAGTGCCAGTTTCATCATAGCACTTGCAACTGCACTTGAAGAAACTTTCAACGTTTTTGAAATTTTCCGCATTGATTGACCTTCATGTCTTAAAGTAATAATTGACTGTCGTTTCGCTTTGCTTATTTGAGCTGTTCTTGCCATAATATGGACTTGGTCTTTTACCAAATAGGGTTATCTTCTGTATACCACCCCTACCTTGTCACAACACAACTGATTGGCTCAAACGCATTAAGGAAAGAAATTCCACAAATTAACTTAAGGCACGCCTGTTAATTGAAATGCATTCCAGGTGACTACCTCATGAAGCTGGTTGAGAAAATGCCAAGAGTGTGCAAAGCTGTCATCAAGGCAAAGGGTGGCTACTTTGAAGAATCTAAAATATTTGTTTAACACTTTTTTGGTTATTACATGATTCCATATGTGTCATTTCATAGTGTTGATGTCTTCACTATTATTCTACAATGTAGAAAATACTAAAAATAAATAAAAACCCTGGAAGAGTAGGTCCAAACCTTTGACTGGTACTGTATGTTTCCCATGTGAATAAAGCCCTTTGAATTGAAAGTGAGATGGTGTGTGAGAAAGAGAAAATGTGCCATTGTGAGATGTTGACTGGTCATTACAAAACTAGGTGATTTATATGGTGGGAGTTTGGTAATGCATAGACAGGCTGTATGTATAGGCTCAGGTCCAGCTCTCACCAGTAGCTCATGTTGTTAAAGTGCTCCGTGAATTGAGTCAGATTCGGACTCTTCTCCTCATTCTGCTCCTTGGCCCAAAGCAACACCTCAGGAATCTATCAAAATAGAAAAAAGGAGAGAGAAGAGATTGAGTTAAATCAGACACTGGAGCAGAATTTCAATTTCTCTGCAGTGAATGTGAAGAAAAGCACAGATAGTAAGGGGCTCTCTGGTACCTCAATTTTGTAGAACAGTTCTGCATCCAGTAGTGTGAGCTGATCGGCAATCTCATGGCTGCGGAAGTCATGCAGCGTTCCGGGTCTGTAGTAACACACACACAAGTTATGTCCTTCTATCCTCGTGGGGACCTAAAATGAATTTCCATTCAAAATCCTATTTTCCCTAACCACTAACCCACCCTAATTCTAACCCTAACCACTAAGCTTAAAATAGACTATACAAAAGTACATAGACAACCCTTTAAATTAGTGGATTCGGCTATTTCAGCCACACCCGTTGCTGACAGGTGTATAAAATCGAGCACACATCCATGCAATCTCCATAGACAAACACTGGCAGCAGAATGGCCTTACTGAAGAGCTCATTGACTTTCAACGTGGCACCGACAAGTCAGTTTGTCAAATTTCTGCCCTGCTCAACTGTAAGTGCTGTTATTGTGAAGCGGAAACGTCTAGGAGCAACAACGGCTCAGGCGCCAAGTGGTAGGCCACACAAGCTCACAAAACAGGACTACTGCTGAGTGCTGAAGCCCATAAAAATTGTCTTTCCTCGGGTTGTAACACTCACTACCGAGTTCCAAACTGCCTCTGGAAGCAATGTCAGAACAATAACTGTTTATAGGGAGCTTCATAAAATGGGTTTCCATGGCTGAGTAGCCACACACAAGCCTAAGATCACAATGCGCAATGCCAAGTGTCGGCTGGAGTGGTGCAAAGCTAAGGCTCCTTAGTTCCAGTGAAGGGAAATCTTAACACTACACCATACAATGACATTGTAGACGATTCTGTGATTCCAACTTCGTGGCAACAGTTTGGGGGAAGGCCCTTTCCTGTTTCAGCATGACAATGCCCCTGTGCACAAAGCGAGGTCCATACAGAAATAGTTTGTCGAGATCGGTGTGGAAGAACTTGACTGGCCTGCACAGAGCCCTGAACTCAACCCCATCGAACACCTTTGGGATGAATTAAAAGGCCGACTGTGAGCCAGGCCTAATCGCCCAACATCAGTGCCGACCTCACTAATGCTCTTGTGGCTGAATGGAAGAAAGTCACCGCAGCAATACTCCAACATCTTCCCAGAAGAGTGGAGGCTGTTAAAGCAGCAAAGGGGGGACCAACGCCATATTAATGCCCATGATTTTGCAATGAGATGTTCGACAAGCAGGTGTCCACACATACTTTTGGTCATGTAGTGTAGCTTTTGCCCTCAGTAGTGTAGCTTTTGTCCCCACGAGGGAGAATGTTCCTTGTTTTACTGTCCTTGAGGATAGAATAACCCACCCACCCACTCAAATGCTTAATGACAGAGAAAGCAAACAAATCAATAGTACAAGCAAATGCAAGAAGAGGTTGCTCTAGCCCCCTCCCATACTCTCCTGACCCTTGACCCCATGTTGATCCCTACCTGGCGGACACGCCCCGGGCGGCCAACGGCTTGAGAGAGTTAGTGCAGCGTAGCAGCTTCTTCTGCTCCACCTGGACAACAATAAGTTTAGAATGACATTTAATTTATGTACAGTATATAGTACGGTGCTTTTCATTTCCAAACAAATCTCAAACAGAAAACAGACCTTGTCCAGGATGTTCTTGCGGAGCACGCGGGCCAGGCTCAGCTCGCCGTTACACACCAGCCTGAACACCAGGTCCATCAGCTGCTTCAGGATGTCCTCCGTTAACTCCACCAGACTGGGAGGGAAGAAATAGAGGGAGGAAATGAAAAGAGCAGGGGATAAGGGAGTCAACGCCTCGACATCTAGCCATCACTGTAATATATATTTGTTTAATAATGTGTCAACTAATCCTGTAAGACCAACTTGACAGTTTGACAATAAATAAATAAATAAACAATTCCTTCAAAATGTCTTCATTTTGGCCCTTTCTTGGAGTAAAAAGCCATTTGTGTGGCTCTATGGAGAGAGAGGGTCATCCATACTCACCACAGCTCATCCACCACTCGAACCAGCACAAAGAAGGTGCTCTTGCTGACCCGCTTCTTAAATGTGTCTGGACTGTGACAGAACCTGGTATATGTGCTTGGTGGTGAAGGAGAATACGTATTCTGAACTCTTTCTCCTCGTGGTAAATACGCACGCACACATTTTCCACTGTCTTTCCAACATACAGTATCTAGCCATCGATACACGAGGCGACCAACACATGTCCAGTGGGTTTCAAAGGATATCTGTAGTGCAGCTTCTTAATGAGGTCCTCTGGGCTTATGAATGTCCTGTATGTGGTCAGGAAGGCTTCACAGTACACCAGATCTGTCGGGAGCAGAGGAGAACACCACCCCTTTATGTCTGAGGTCGAGAACTAATGATGGATCCTATGAACTTTAGAAAGCATGGAGAGAGGACATGAATAGATAGGTAATAGGTAATCTCCATTCTGACAGAGAAAAATTATCTGGAAAACAGGAATGTTCTATCTATCACGAGATATATCTATTCTATAACTGTTCACATGTCAGAGTGAAAAGGGAGAATATACTGACATCACTGTACTGTATAACAATTTAACAGACAGAAAGTGTGATCGGATCCCGTCCAGTTTGAACACACACACACACACACACACACACACACACACACACACACACACACACACACACACACACACACACACACACACACACACACACACACACACACACACAGCCTGTGCCACTGACCCAGAACCACACATTCTAATGGGGGCTGCTGTCAAACGGTGATAAACGCTACCTACCTTTGCGGTCCGTCTCTGTGGCGTGGACTAACAGAATATCCCCTGATCCAGCACGCACGTCAGGACCATCATCATTCTGAGAGAGAGAATGAGAAAGAGAGAGATGGAGAGAGAAAGAGAGAGATGGAGAAAAAGAGAGCGGGGAGGGGGGCATAGAGGGATAGAGAGAGGGGGGGGGCGAGGTAGAGAGGGTTAGGTAGAGAATTGATGAGGATTAGGGCAAAAATGCAGTCTAGCCCAAAATGCAGCTCTCTCCTCTCTGTCAATGCTCACCCCCCCTCCCTTCCAGCCCTGCACCAGCTCCACTGACGAGTGAAAGGGGGAGAGAGAGAGAGAAAGAGAGGGCTGGCATACGCAGGACACAGGCTGATCACACAAGCTGACAGATCCCCAACAATAATACCCTTGTTTACCGCTACAGCTGTCCTTTGTTGTTTAATCAGACCTCCCTTCTCTTATCCCCTTTTCCTCCCTCCCTCCTCTCTTTATCTCCTTCCCTCTTGCTACATCTGACCTTGCACAGAGGGGACCACCATTTCACACAAATCACACACACGCACACTCACACACACAGACTCTCCTGCCTGTCAGACTGCACCAAACAGAAAAAAGGAAAGGACATTTTAATGGAGAAACGTGCCCTGCAGTTCCTGAGAATTTATTCTAGAGGTCAGTAGTGGACTGGGAGTGAAGTTTTCTTATTTGTAGTTTCTTGTTTCAGCGTCTCACATTATGTAACATGAATACCTGGGACCACGCATTCTTAAAATGCTTAAAACAGATGACTAACTAGTTTTGAATAAAAGTGTCCGCTGAATGGCATATATTATATTGTTATTAGGAATAGAATCCCATTGAAAGAAAGTGCAGTAGCCAAAGAAAAAAACCCACATACCTTTCTCTATACAACGCTTAGCCAATAGACATGGTAATAATGTTAGTGGCGTAATGAACGAGGGCTACATTACCTCTTGTTTTAGTGTAATCCTGGACATGATCTCTTTGTGGTCGATGAGAGAGAGCTCATCCACTTCCTTGTCACAAGGCACAGAGTCTGTTGACTTCTGCCTCCTACTGACACAGACAGACGGAAGCACCATTAGATCAGTTTACCTGGATTTATATACATAGAAATAGAATGTCTACCTGGAATAGAATTGTTACCCATGAAAAGTGTTCCGTTCAAATTGATGAATGGACTTTGTCTCTTTTAATAATTCTCTCTCTATGCTTACATATCGAATTGGTCATTAGTATCCATTTCATTCAATTGGCGTTTTAGATTCTAGGATCACCGGATCAAGTAATGACGTAACGGCTGAAGGGGAGAGTATTTATGCAATGTGACCCTAGTGGCCACTCAATCCCTTACCTGTCCTTGTCCAGAGCCTCCTTGCTATTGGAGGAGGGCATCTGTGGAGAGGGGTCTTGAAGGACGTCGTCAGCAGAGGTGGGCTCCTGTTGGGGAAGAGTAAGCTCTGTCAAGGTAGGTTGAGGAGCAGGAAACATGGAACACCAACACATCATGTACACAAATGCTGTCTTCATAAAATAACTGCTGGCACAGGTAGGATGGAATAGGTAGAAGATATTAACCACTGATACGGGATTAGATCTTTGATCATCCACCTAATGGTTACTGTTAGGATTGTGGGTAGAATGATTTGATCCTAGATCTGTTGTTAGGACAAACTAAATATATATTTGTATGAACATAACAAGATTCAACAACTGAGACATAAACTGAACAAATTACACAGACATGTGACTAACAGAAATTGAATAATGTGTCCCTGAACAAAGGGGGGTCAAAAGTAACAGTCAGTATCTGGTGTGGCCACCAGCTGCATTAAGTACTGCAGTGCATCTCCTCCTCATGGACTGCACCAGATTTGCCAGTTCTTGCTGTGAGATGTTACCCCACTTTCCCACCAAGGCACCTGCAAGTTCCCAGACATTTCTGGGGGGAATGGTCCTAGCCCTCACCCTCCAATCACACAGGTCCCAGACGTGCTCAATGGGATTGAGATGCGGGCTCTTCGCTGGCCATGGCAGAACACTGACATTCCTGTCCTGCAGGAAATCACGCACAGAACGAGCAGTATGGCTGGTGGCATTGTCATGCTGGAGGGTCATGTCAGGATGAGCCTGCAGGGAGGGTAGCACATGAGGGAGGAGGATGTCTTCCCTGTAACGCTTTTGCCTGCAATGACAATAAGCTCAGTGCGATGATGCTATGACACACCGCCCCAGACCATGACGGACCCTCCACCTCCAAATCGATCCCGCTCCAGAGTACAAGCCTCGGTGTAACGCTCATTCCTTCGACGATAAACATGAATCCGACCATCACCCCTGGTGAGACAAAACCGCGACTCGTCATTAAAGAGCACTTTTTGCCAGTCCTGTCTGGTCAAGCGACGGTGGGTTTGTACCCATAGGCGACGTTGTTGCCGTGATGTCTGGTGAGGACCTCCCTTACAACAGGCCTACAAGCCCTCAGTCCAGCCTCTCTCGGCCTATTGTGGACAGTCTGAGCACTGATGGAGGGATTGTGCGTTCCTGGTGTAACTCGGGCAGTTGTTGTTGCCATCCTGTACCTGTCCCGCAGGTGTGATGTTCGGATGTACCGATCCTGTGCAGGTGTTGTTACACGTGGTCTGCCACCGCGAGGACGATCAGCTGTCCGTCCTGTCTCCCTGTAGCGCTGTCTTAGGCGTCTCACAGTACGAACATTGCAATGTATTGCCCTGGCCACATCTGCAGTCCTCATGCCCCCTTGCAGCATGCCTAAGGAACGTTCACGCAGAGGAGCAGGGACCCTGGGCATCTTTCTTTTGGTGTTTTTCAGAGTCAGTAGAAAGGCCTCTTTAGTGTCCTAAGTTTTCATAACTGTGACCTTAATTGCCTACCGTCTGTAAGCTGTTAGTGTCTTAACGACCGTTCCACAGGTGTTGTTAATTATTTATGGTTCATTGAACCAGCATGGGAAACAGTGTTTAAACCTTTTACAATGAAGATCTGTGAAGTTATTTGGATTTTTATGAATTATCTTTGAAATACAGAGTCCTGAAAAAGGGATTTTTATTTTTTTGCTGAGTTTATGATCTAGGTTAAGTGTTACTTACTCTGAGGCAGAGTGGCAGCTCCAGCTCCCCGTTGGCCTGGCTGGATGAGTAGAGGTTGACATACTCACCCTCGCCACCCTCGTCCACACTCTACGTGAAGAGAAGAGGGACGACCATGGAATTAAATGGAACATATCTTATCTCTATGGGGACAGCAAGCTCAGAGGTAAGATGAGGCATGGGGAAGCACTTACACTCAACTACATTGCGTTGTATGGTTTCTACTGTACGTAGGTGTCAAGAATTGGCCACCAGGTGGCACTGGTGATTAGTGTTTAGTGTGTACAGTATTTCAGTAAAATGTGTGTCTGTTACACATGATAGTGAATAGGAGAATACAGAGTCACAAGTTAGAATAATAAAATAGCCAAAATATAAGGTCTGGGAGTTAGGCTAGATTTGTCTGTCTGTCGGTCTGCCCGCGTGTCTGCCTGCCTGTCTGCCTTTCTGCCTGCCTGCGAGCTCACCACTGCCGAGGTGTGGAGGAGAGAGTCAGTGACAAGAGAAGTGGTCTCAGAGGAAGGAAGACAGACGGCCACAGAGCCCAATAGGTCAGCCAGGGAACCGTCGGGCCCGTCCCCGCTGCCATTCAATAGGGTGGCATCGGCCAGGGCGACCTGGTCCGAGCTCTGCGATTGGTGGAGAGTGGGAAGGGAAACCAGGAAGAAGGAGAAAAGAACAAGGTAAAGACCACAGATAGAATCCGGTCAAAGCTGAAAAGGAAGTGAACAGTTGAAAGTCTCCAGCACATCCTAAGCTCCTACTAACTAGGACTAACGTAATTCAACATACTATAACAATGAATGGAATGATAATCTTTCTATGCCTTTCACATAGCCAAGAACACATCTGAACATGCGAGACGCACCTTAACATACAACACACCTAAAGCAATGATTTTCACCATAAAAACATTTCACCTTAAACACCACAGGATAAAGGTATATTTACAATGCACAAATGTGTGTCAGATTGTGTGTGCGTGTGTGTTTGTCTGAGATTGTTTCTGTGTGGGCATGTCTGAGAATGTGTGTGTGCGTGGTCATGGTGACCAGGTGAGCAGAGCTAACCTGCTGTAAAACGTTGTGCATATCAACCCCATCCTGTTCCTGCATACATACTAGCACACACAGAGCAGCCAGCACATAGATCACTGATAAACACCACATAGCACCACGCACACATCCACACACACAACCACACCCTCCCTACGCTCCCCCCCCCACACACACACTAAACCTACAGCACCTAGGGTATGCAAAAGTGGAGGGAGAACGAGCTATGATGTTTCCACTGAAAACTTAAGGACAGCTTATTTTCTTCCACCCAATAAATGTTCTACTTACCATTCTCCACAAATGTACAATCATAAAACATACTTAACAGACACAGGTATGCGCGCACACTTAGACAGACACACAGAGACAGACACACAGACAGAGACAGAAAAACAGAGAGACAGAGAGGAGAAGAACGATTTTCCACTGAAATGACATTGTTGGCAATAAATCAAATTCCTTTAAATGACTCCCATCTCCATGACATCGCCTCAAAACATCATGCCCCGAGGACTTGAGGAATGTGAACATTCCACTGGCACACACACAGGGTGGGGGGAGAGAGGCAAGATATGTGTATCAGAGAGAGGAGGGGGGAGATGCTGTGATGTTGAAATTAAACTAGAAATAATGTTGGATTTGATTTAAGGGGCAGAAGAGGGTAGAGGTTAGCAGGAAGGAGAAAGGGGTAGAGCAGGAGGTGGTAGGAGAACGAGAGGACGAAGAGGAGAAAGAAGAGTAGGACAGGAGGAGGAATCTGTTTTACATCAGGCCAGGTCCAAATGGCATGCATTCCTCTAGATTCCAAAGGAAGATACCCCTCCACTTCTCTCTGAGAGGAGGGGGGGGGTCAAGCCCCCCCCCACGAGTGCCCCTCACACCCAGAGGTCACACGGGGTCAGGCCACCCCCTAAGACCAACATCATCTGCCCCCTATCGAATAGAGGTTTGAGGTTATGGGATGGAAAACAGTGTCAAGTGTTAACTCGGTCATGAGCTGAGCTAGCCACCACAACCTCATTCATCACCAGGTTCCTATCTGCTATAGAGGTCCCTGCTTTGTAAGATTGACATTTGAGACTCCTCTTTGACTCCACCTGTTCCACAGTACACATAACCACTTCTGTGTGGTTGTTTTCAGTAAAAATTTAAAATCCCATCAGAAATGCATTACTTTGCATCTTATGATACTAAACCTAAGGTGACTTACACCACACGGCATTAAATGCACACGTAAGTACACACACATACCACACCGCTATCGTCATCAATGTTGGAACCATGCCAGAGACAAACAACAAAACACATAACCGGGTGAACAAAACACAGGGACCATGTGCCATTCAGGAGAATCAGAAACACACCAAACGGAACCAGAACAAACAGCACACGGGAGGCCCAGCCTTTGGGCCACCGAGGCCAATCAGGTAGACTCACCATGGGCATGGTCAGCGAGGTGTGTCCACCAAGGTAGGAGGAGCTAGAGACCGATAGGCTGAGCCCCAGGCCAGAGCCCACCTCCTCCGCTGCCGCCACCAATGAAGGCTGGAGGTGGCACGACAGAGAGGAAGATGAGGAAGAAGAGTGGGAGGAAGAGTGGGAGGCCTGAGGAGGAGAGAAAGAATGAAAAAAGGAGAGGGGATAGACAAATAAGAAGAGAGGGGCAGTGAGAATAGGGGGAGAAAAATAAGAATTAATGAGAAGAAGACGAGAGAAAGGAAGAAGACAGAAAAAATGAAGAAGATGAAACTTCACACTAAGAAGAGACAGCCTCACAGCCTTCGTCAGAGCTATAAAAGACAGAGCCAGAAAAGAGAGTTAAGTTGAGGATAGCATTAGTACAAAATGAAGTCCTGTGAATGTAGACATGCAGAAACATCTACCACAGAAGAAGAAAAACACAGAAGACTCCTTGTTGCTGACACTGAACATGAAGCCAGCCACACGGTCAGCAAAGGTCATTGCTAAGCGTCATCTCTAGGGGTTAGAACACACAAAAGAGTCAAGACCTGTTTAGCCCATCGCTCAAACTGTGTTTGGATCTGACCATCTTAAACCTAACCAAACGTTGTGCACTCTGAACTGTTCTGCTTCAAAGAAACCAGGTCAAACTACATGCCTCGAAACAGGAGAAAGGAGAAATATTTTTGCTTTCTTTCTTTTTTTCTCTCGCCATCTTCTTATTCGACTAGCAGACCGTCTAAATTACTTTTATTTTATCAAAGCCGTGTAAAGTCAGAGTTTTTAAAGCCTGTAACATGGTGGCTTATTGGAACGCAGGACGAGGACTAGGGGACAAACAGGCTTATCCTACCCAGGCCACAACCTCTTCAAGCCCCCTACACGACAAGCCAAGATTACCAGGAGAGACAGAGAAAGAGCGAGGAGAGAAATACAGTTGGACTGTACAGTATAGTAGAGTAAAGTGTACAACAGAAATCAGCAAACTAAAAGGCTGGGAGTCTTAAAACAGACAGTGGTTGGTGGTTTGCAGAAGGGGAACAGCAGACCAGGCCACTAGAGGATTATGACACCCTCTCAGTGGTAGGTTATGTATAGTATTGTACTGTAGTGAGGTCTGCAGGAGTGCAATCCGAACGTGAAATCCAGGCATGGAATTGGAATACATACACAAATCTCCCACAGACATCCATGCATGATCTACATAAGTCTAACCCAGCAGGCTATTTTCATTTTCTGTTTTTCTAGTTGTGGATGAATCAGGCACTGAGCGCAATATCCACTCAAGGGTGCAGAATGCATTGCACCCCTACTGGCTCGCAGTCAATAGCCCATGAGTCCATTGGGCAGTCCCGTAGCCATCTAGTTTCTACCCATGTGTAGTCTTTAGCAAAATGGCTGACAAACCACATGACACCAGTGTGTAACTGGTGAAACAAAAAAGGTTTACCTCCACAGGTTAAAGCAGAATCTAACCTCACCACTTTTATACCTCAACCAAGTTGAACCAATCCCCATTAACCTGAAGAAGTTTGGGCCAATCAAATTTATATCTGACCTCCCCCTGACTCCTTATCCCCTCCCCCTGGGTTCCCCCCTCCATTGACTGATTGACCGACCGGACTGTCAATCAGACAGACGTCTCAATTAACCTAGGGCAACCAGGATTAAGATAAAATGACTGGATTTGATAGAGAATGATATTGAGAAAGACAAGTCTCATCATCTCTGGTAGGGGTTACCACCGGCATATACCATTTAGAGCGAGAAAGAGAGAGACTAGGCAGACTGAAGAGGACTGGGGGTAGATGGAGAGATAGAAAGAGAAAAAAAGAAAGAACGAGAGACTTGTCAGACTGATCTGAACAGAAGACGGGAGAGAAAGAGAAAATTGATGAGGAATGGATTCCTGCAGGAAGGAAGCTCTGGAATACTATCCTTCCCAGCCAACCAGCGTGCAACCACTACACTAGTACAAGTTACCTCAGAGTTCTTCTTCTGGGTCGTGTTCATCAGGCCTCAAACTGATAAAAAAGGACTGAAACAGGATAGGGACTACCTAGAATTGTCCAATAGGACATGCTCAATTTAATTTAACTGTTTTATGTTGCGTGCCCTAATGAACACAACCCTGCTTCACATTCACCTCCATAGGGGCTAGTTTTGTTTATTAGTCGTACGGGATACACATGGTATACACCGTCCAACTAGAGGCTTACTTGCAGGTTCCTTCTCGGTGATGCAACAACAATAAGAAATAAAAGATAAGAATACGAACATAAAGTAAATGTCTCAGTAGAATAAACATTTTGGCTTAACTATAACACAGGAAGGCACAATTTGTAGTCCAACATTTACATGTTTTGGGCTAGGGGGATTTGGGGGCAAGTGTTTAAATAGTTTATAGTTGACACGTGTTCCACACCACTGGTTGCCAATGACTTATAGACAGGGGTCAACTGTCCTCTGGGGTGTCATACAGCATATGACCTCTCACCTTTGACCTCCAGGCAATAACTACTGTTGTGATCTCCACAGCATGCAGCACCATGACCTCACTGTTTCACCACAGGGGGCTTAAACTGTCACCTTTTACATTTCCTCATTTAATTGTTGATTTAAAACTAAGTGCAGTGTTAAATCACCAACCTTAAACTCCTACAAGTAAAACATTTAATCATTCAGCATTCAACCATAACTGCATGGATGTCCACCTGGAAAGGAGACCTTACACAAGAAACCTTTGGATCCAAATTCTCCACGCTTTCCCAAAGTGTGCACTTGCACGCTCCACCATCATAACCAGTGCATCAATCTCTACGAAAGTTTGCGAAATTCCACTGGTGAGGTCTGTGAGGCGGGGTGGTCAGTAAGGGTAAAATAATGTGTGATTGGCTGGTGAGGACTTGAGGAGAAACACACACACGGACACTCACCAGCTGCCTCTGCTTGGGAGGCAGGGCGGGAGGTGGGAAGAGGGGTATGGGCAGGGGCTCGTGGACTGAGTCTGTGCTGCTGAAAGAGTCGTTGAAGCCGTAGACCTCCTGGAAGCGCTTGTTCCTCTGCTCGTAGATGCTCTCGCTCTGCGGCGTCTGGTAGAACACTGAGGGTTGGGGCTCCGAGTAGTCCTCCACAAACTGCATGTACGCCAGGACTGGGGGGGGGGGGTGGGGGCACAGCGAGACATTAAAAGTTATTTCAAGTGAAATGTTAATATGCACACTAACATGCATCAATCATATGTGATGCAGGCAATTATAACTGCAAGAATTAGCGTCATTATAGAAAAGACAACTCCCTTAAACACACTTTTAGCTCTGCATGTTCCTAAGATTGGAGTGATGTCATGTAATATTAAAAGGGGTCAGTTTGACAAGGAGGGCTTGAGATTAACCAGTTGATCCACTTGTCCTTCAGACAAGGAGGTGACTGAAAATGTTGTTCTGTTGTTTGATGCAAGAAACCACTTTACAAAATAAAATGCATTATTATTTGCATACCATTATTACAGAGAATCAGACAAATGATGCTACCCTATGCCTATTGGCTACTTAGCGTATGCAAGCCTGTCTCAAAATACAATACTGCCCCTTTAAGACAAAAAATAAGCTCTTTACCTGATTTGCTTTTCAAAGATGTCTAGAAATGTATACGTTTTGTGCTCTTGTAGGAAGCAATCACTCCCCTATTACTGACTACAGATAATCTATAACTGGGCTAATAACTCACTAACTAGAAAAGGATATGAACAAAATATGCACACCTGGCTACTTGCAGCTCTCGCTTTGATCTCAAAACAAGTGCTTCTACTCACGACCGCTCATGCTGTTAACACAGTCCAGTTCAAAGTAAATGGCACAGATCCATATATGGCAATGGTATATTTGCATATAGGCTTACTGCAGCTCTGATTGTTTATACCACACCGGTCTGTGTAGAGTACAGGCTGAATAGTGCATGTCAATGCAATAGAAATCCTACTCCGATGTGTTTTGCCTATAACAAAATCTCTTGCATAGTTTGTTTTGTTTCGGTATGTTGCATTGAAAGTGGCTAACATTGCGTTGATTCAATCACAATTGCCACAGTAAAGGGAAATGTTGATAGTGTTAACAGGGAAAACTCTAGAACAGTGGTCACCAACCTTTTCTGAGTCAAGATCACTTAGGAGTCAAAATACAACCAGAGATCTACCGCTCATATTTTTTTAATTTTTTACATTACTAAAAAATTTAAACCTATGCAACATTAACCAATTAAAAACAACAATGAGGTTTGTGCAGTAAGCTATAGGCCCAAAACATCACCACATATTGGCTTTGCTTGAATTTCCCTGCCAATGCATTCTTGTTCTGGGATTTTTTTTTTTATGATTGCAAAATTTGAGGTAGGCTATATGATCACACCGGTAATAGATCCGTTGTTGTATTACTTGTTAAGCACAGCTGAGTGAGCATACATTTAAAGAATTTGCTTTTCATTTTATTGGGCTGATGGTGCCTGCATCTGATGGTCAGTCTCAGAGGAGCGATCGACTAGGAATGCCTTGGAGATCGACCAGTCGATCGGTTGGTGACCACTGCTCTAGAAAGTTGAGTGAAGTTCAATCTCGTGCTTCTCTCTGTGGGCTAATATTTCTGCGGGGCTACTGCGCCCACGCAGCTTAGAGGGAACATTGGTTGTGGGTTTGATTTCCATGGGGGGACCAGTATGAAAAACTAAGTCGCTCTGGAGCGTCCGCTAACTGACAAAAATGTAAATAAAAAAAAATGTCAACAGGAAATGACATCATAGCTTGGCAGGAAGTTACATAATTGCAACCTCTGTACCCAACTGCTAGTGGATCAGGAGTCCATTGTGCTTGTCCTGGAGTTACACTTCCTCCCTCTATTCTCTGTGGCAGATTTCCTAAACATGAGTCATGCATGAATGACACTGCAGCTAAGTTCGCTCTCTAACCACCTCTCTTCCTATCTTTTCCTCCCTCAATCTTCCTCTTGTTTCATTTCCATCTCTGTGTTGTGCTCAATTATCTCCCTAAACCATCTCCTTCCCTTCCTCAATCATTCTCCTGCTCTTTTTCTTTCCTTCTCTCAATTTTCCTGTAATTCCCTCTCTCTCTTCCACTCCTTCTATCCTTTTCTCCCCCACACCCCATTCTCCATCTCTCCATCACTCACCGTGCTTGTTCCTCTTCTCGGGCAGCGGCGGTGGACTAGAGGGAACGTCTGCGTTCTCGCTGGCCAGGTACTGGGCCACAAACACGCCCCCGTTGCTCTGGGGCATGGGTGAGATGGGCGTGAAGAGGGGGAAGGGGGGCGTGGGGTGCAGCAGCTCCTCTTCTGACAGGTTATCGTACTGCGAGGGGAACCTCTCGTAGAGGGGCCCCCGCGAGGAACCACCCCAGCACCCGTCCGGATAGGGCGACACCTGGGCGCTACGCCGCTTCTTCTGGGGTAACGCTGGAGGCGCACTGAGGCGGCAAGGGTGCAAGGGGCTGATGTGAGAGCCGGGCTGGGGGATCCAGTATTCGGAGTGGGGAGGGTGGGGGGCGGGTGGGGAGCTAAAGCGGGTGTGAGGAGGGACGGGGGAGGGGGAGGATGACTCACTGTGGGACTCAGGGAGGGGCGACAGAGAGGTGACCCCTGAGGGGGCGAGGGGGTCCCCAGTGAAGACTGAGAGGTCCTGGTGGAGGAAGTCATAGTCCGGGTCATAACTCTCTGTGTTGTCTGAAGAGAAACAGAGGAGAGATTGAGAGAAAGAGATAAGAGGGAAACAGTTTATGAAATGCAGTATTGGTGGTTACGGTTAAGCTGTTTGAAGTGAGTATTTTAAAAATAGAGTGCTCTCATGTGTGAGAGAGTATGCCTCTGGGTATGATAAGTGCACACGTAGTCAGCTAGCTCTCAGTCTCATTGACAACCATTGAAAACGTTACTAAAGCTAGCTTGTTAGCTAGCTAACATATTAACTGGCTAAGTTAGTTATATAATGAATATAACATCTACTGTCAACATCAGAATACGATTTGAGAACACTAGTTATCTCCAAAAGGGGTTTGTAGCTTGGACTCCATGCTGACAGTGCATAATCAGAGCCATCCATGCTAGCCTCGCTACAAACTTATTTTACCGGGTTCCCGTGAAGCAATTGTAATGACAGTCCACCACAACATACCCAAGAGTCTGTGTTTAATTTTATTGTGTAGTAAAAAAACAGTTTGAGATCATTGTGAGGGGTTTTCTCCAGTGGTATAAATGGGGAACCGGGCTTCCCAGGAAAATTTTGTCCGAGGTTGCAATGGTAACCAAGGGGGTGTGGCTTAGTGAAGGGTACACTTTAGTGTGTGTGTGTGTGTAAGTGTATTTATCTCTACAAAAAGTGTGTAAAAGGAGACTGAAGGAATATAATGAGTATATGCGCATATGTTAACAGCTGTTTGTGTGTGTGTGTGTGTGTATAATATATATGTGTTCCTGACCAGTAAGTGTGTGTGTTTACATGTGTGTTATATAATATATAATATGATACATAATATAATATATATTATGCAAGTGTGCGTCCCTACCCAGTGTCTCACAGCTAGTATTTTGGGAGCACTGTCCGCTGTCCTGTTCCATGGAACAGAGATGCTCGTCAGACTTGCTGAGCTTTCCCATGCTGCTGCAGGGCGATAGGCGCGGGGAGTTGCCCCTGTACGACTGGCTACCCCCTGAGAAACGCCTCTGGAGGAACTCCTGCTCATAGTCCTGCTGCTGCAAAGACATGGAGACGGACAGGCAGGTGGACAGACAAACACAATGAAAAACAGACACAGATGTCAGCAACACAGTTTCAGGAAATAATAGAGAACTTTGTGGAGCTAGGATCTGTTAATGGCTGGCCTAATCAAGTCTGATCACTAGTCTGTATCGGCCCATTATAATATTGTCTGGTAATCCACCCTAATCAACACCATACTCTTGACAACGTTTCTCTAGACCACTGTACTACCATTACCATTGGACAAGTGGAATATGTGGGTGTTATTCAACCATAACCTTACAAAGTACTGGTATGTGTCTCTGGTGAGGTGTGTGTGTTGGTACCCGTCTATGGACGCTGCAGGGCAGGCTGGAGCCACGGCTCATGGGGGTCACCACTGCCACCCGGGTGGGCGACGGGGCCGACTGGCGTTTCTTTGGGGGCAGGGCCGGAGGAGGACTGGAGAGAGAGAAGTAGGATGTAGGACCATCAGTGAGAATGGAGCTTTTTCGGCAGTGTTGGGGTCAATTTGAATTTCAGTTTACTTTATGAATTGACTGACTTCAATTCAAATTGACCCCAACTCTGTTTTTCAGGCTTCTGATACACAACCAGGCTCACAAATACAAGTAGGGGCATTGGTACACACACATACACAGTTTACTGCTCCTTGAGCTGGATTGTGGGATATGACAGTAGCTACATTTCCATCCAATTGGCGACAGATTTTCATGTGAATATTCTACAATCCGCATAAAAAACAATATGCACATTTTCCCACCAGAAAAGCGTTTCAATTAAATTGACCTGTTGCGGATAAAAGCCTCTGCGTAATTACCTAGTGCACATAAAAAGTTTAATGGGTATCCATCGTATTTTCAACTCTACTTTTGTCCCAATTTTTTTTTTGCGTATATATAGCCTACATGATGAGATTAAGACCCTAGATATTTATTGGAAATGAGCATTAATCACTGCATGCACTTTCACCACCTTGTGAAGTTCATCATAACTTATTGAATCTATAGCCTAATAAACTGCATTCTTTCTCGAGTCTTAGTGGGAGGACCACACAACATATCATCGAGTGAATCCAAGTTTACTTTGATATGATGGTTATTATATCAATATTTGCTCATAAAGGCATTTCCATCGCCATCTCTCGCTTAATACATTTTACAGACACAAAAAGATCCCACCTTGTCTAGCGTATTTTGTTTTGTCGACATACGGAAAGTTTACTAACAAATGTGCTGTTTCCAACATGTACTTTGCTCGGATAAAAAGGTTGGATGGAAACCTGGTTACTGAGGTGTTATTATGGTAAAATCCAGAGGTGGGACCAATTCACTATTATTCGAGTCACAAGCAAGTCTCAAGGTCCAAGTCTCAAAACGAGTCCCAAGTAGATCCGGTCCAGTCTCGAGGAAAGTCCAAGTCGTGCATACTAAGAGCAAGTCAAGTTGAGTCAAGTTTTTTCAAGTCAAGTAAAAAAAAAAAAAATCGATACAGACAATGACTTGTTCAACTACAAATCTTTGTCTATTTATTCTACCAGACAGCCCTTTCCTTATTTTGTCTAGAACACATTTTGATTATTAATTTAAACATGTTCCAATTGCAAGCTTCATAAGTAAATTATAGATTTCAAGCAATTTTGACATACCAAAAGACTAGTAGGCCTACGCTAGTAATTGTTGCTCGATGCCCCATTGCTGGTGAGCTTGCAAAGTAATGGGTTTATATTCTTGAGCACCGCATTTATTTGGAGCTGAATATTCATGTGTGGCAAGTCTCTCTTCCTACAATTTTACGTTTGCGCCGCTCCCGATCCTACAGCTAGCTGTACAGCAAATCAGCAATCTGTTCGTAGTTCAGTTCGTAGTGCGACACCCGCGCATGCACATGCATGCATGTGCACAATATCTGCCAAATGTAGCCTGTCATTACAACCATAAACGCAGATGCATTTTCAAAACGCAAGATACAGAACTAAACTGCGTTTTACACCTGCATTTTGAGCTTAAAGTCATTCATGTTAGCAGTCAATATCAACTAGGGATATCATGTCACACTGTCACTTCTCTGGAGTCCAGAGTAAGCAGGATGATATGGCCTACCTGTATGCGGCAGAGTTTGCAGGATTGAATGGAAAGCATGATCTGTCTGTAGCCTTTTTCTTCCTCACAAACATGTATTTGCCAGAATATGTTACATCTTCATCCCATAAGTATCCAAGGTAGTGCGATGTTAAAGCTATCTTTAGACATATAGCCAGTACCACCACTGAGGTATATAATTATAACCCACCCAAACTAGGCCTATCTGAAATATGAAAATGATCAATGAAATAACCAGGTAGCCTATTGTTATGGCAAAGATACATCCGTAGCAGATTGCTAAACGGTACCTTATATGGATTATATTAATTTAGGTAGGCTACTCTGTTTTTGCCAGACAAAACCAGAGAAAATTAAACAAGCGCTTTCTGGTCCGCCTTTGTACGCCAATGCTGATGACTGGTTATTGGTCAAGATTCAAGACCTGCAACTCTTTGGTTCTAAAGCACAGATAAAATCTTTTTTTAAATAAGAATTTGTTCCAATGCCATAGGCTTACAGTGGGGCAAAAAAGTATTTAGTCAGCCACCAATTGTGCAAGTTCTCTCACTTAAAAAGATGAGAGAGGCCTGTAATTTTCATCATAGGTACACTTCAACTATGACAGACGAAATGAGAAAAAGAAATCCAGAAAATCACATTGTAGGATTTTTTATTTATTTATTTGCAAATTATGTTGGAAAATAAGTATTTGGTCAATAACAAAAGTTTATCTCAATACTTTGTTATATACCCTTTGTTGGCAATGACAGAGGTGAAGACTTACAGAAAACGTTTGACAAGGTTTTCACACACTGTTGCTGGTATTTTGGCCCATTCCTCCATGCAGATCTCCTCTAGAGCAGTGATGTTTTGGGGCTGTCGTTGGGCAACACGGACTTTCAACTCCCTCCAAAGATTTTCTATGGGGTTGAGATCTGGAGACTGGCTAGGCCACTCCAGGACCTTGAAATGCTTCTTACGAAGCCACTCCTTCGTTGCCTGGGCGGTGTGTTTGGGATCATTGTCATGCTGAAAGACCCAGCCACGTTTCATCTTCAATGCCCTTGCTGATGGAAGGANTGCGTGGAGCCCCAGATCGAGGAAGATTATCAGTGGTCTTGTATGTCTTCCATTTCCTAATAATTGCTCCCACAGTTGATTTCTTCAAACCAAGCTGCTTACCTATTGCAGATTCAGTCTTCCCAACCTGGTGCAGGTCTACAATTTTGTTTCTGGTGTCCTTTGACAGCTCTTTGGTCTTGGCCATAGTGGAGTTTGGAGTGTGACTGTTTGAGGTTGTGGACAGGTGTCTTTTATACTGATAACAAGTTCAAACAGGTGCCATTAATACAGGTAATGAGTGGAGGACAGAGGAGCCTCTTAAAGAAGAAGTTACAGGTCTGTGAGAGCCAGAAATCTTGCTTGTTTGTATGTGACCAAATACTTATTTTCCACCATAATTTGCAAATAAATTCATTAAAAATCCTACAATGTGATTTTCTGGATTTTTTTTCCTCATTTTGTCTGTCATAGTTGAAGTGTACCTATGATGAAAATTACAGGCCTCTCTCATCTTTTTAAGTGAGAGAACTTGCACAATTGGTGGCTGACTAAATACTTTTTTGCCCCACTGTATGTTAGTGACCAGATCGAATAAGCAAAGGTATAAATATAAAATACAAATGGTAGTCTATATGTAGCCTATTAAAATAACCTTCTCAATGCACTAGCTCACCCGACCTGTGTTGATTGACAATTTGCTGGTCAAATCAGAGGGCCGAGTGTGCGTTTCACTAGCCAATAAAAAAATGTCCCAAGTGTGATACGGTCTCTGGCTGCGTGGAGAGTAATCCATGGAGACTCTGTGCCACAAAAGGAGCGACAAAACCTGGCCAGATCATTTCAAGTCATCAGTCTCAAGTCAAAGTCAAGTCCCGAGTCTTGACACTCCAAGTCAAGTCTCAAGTTAGAAAATAAACTAATCAGGTCAAGTCATCAAATGTGACTCGAGTCAGACTTGAGTCCAAGTCATGTGACTCGAATCCACACCTTAGGTAAAAATCAGCATTACGTGCTTAATGCCTCGTTTTCAATTACATCTGGAATACCCCAACAGAAGTTGGTCCTTCCAGGTAATCACACTGCAATCACCACAAGTCAATGTTAGGTTAAAGGCACAGCATAAAATCAGCAAGCCATGGAGACATGGGAACCATGACAGGGAAAGTAACAGGGTTGGGGTCAGTTTCATTTAAATTCCAGTCAATTCAGGAAGTACACTGAAATTCCATTTGGTGTACATTTTTAAATGTTCTACACATAGGATTTGTTTGAATTGTTGTATTGTAATTTCAGAAAATGGCCATTATATATCTGGTGCTAATAGTGAAATGATAGTGTTTCACAGTATTATTTCCCCACCAGTATTATGGACATTCTCTGAAATGAAGAAAATCTTGTGCTTAAGACCTTTAAATGGAATTGACCCCAACCCTGGAAATTGATGACATTCATGATGTGTACACACCATAGACATACATATATATGTATGATTACATGACATCATTGGTACACACTCATGCACCAAGCTTTCCCCTGATTGGACGTGGGCTTCATTGTACGCCATGAGGCAATGACGCATAATTAGGAACTCAAACGTGCAAGACACAGCACTCCATCAATCAGTCTCTCCAGCAATCAAGACACTTCCGGGATCCGGATTGGACAGTTATAAAGTGGGCGGGATGACCCTATTGGCTAACATACGTGTCAGTCTTTGTGGATATCCTTTGGGCAGCTACAGAGTGGTCAGCAGCCAAGTGTGCTCTGTTCCCCAACAGACATGGAGAGAGGGATGGAAAGCACAGATAAAAAATATGAAGTGAGAGAGCGGGAGGAAGAGGGAGAGAGGAGAGGAAGAGTGAAAAAAAGAGACAGCAGTGCAACTCAAAATCCTAGCAGACGTATTATCTGATCTTCTGGCTAAGCCCAAGGTCTATGGATTTGTCAAAGCTCTGCTTCCTTAAGCACACAGTGACTGAATAAGTGACTGCCTGCCTATAACCCTCAGTTTTTCAACCTCTTATGACAATCCTTTTCAATTTAAGAGAGCAAGATCTTCTAGGCTTAAAAATTCTAGATTATTAGAATTCACCTTTGAGATAAAATGTTTTAAAAGTCTGAACATGGTTTTTCCACATTGACAGTGGACGTCCCAAATGGCACCCTATTCCCTAAATAGTGCACTAATTTTAACTAAAGCCCTATGGGCACTGTTAAAAAATGGTGTACTACATATTGAATACCCTATATAGTGCTCTGATTTTAACTAGAACACTATGGGGCACTGGTCAAATGTAGTGCACTACATAGGGATTAGGGTGCTATTTGGGACACACCCCTAGCAGCAGATGTGATACCATGAAAGTGAGTTTCACAGACTCAATTAGGCTTAGTTCATAAATAGACCCTCATCTCATGTCAATAAAAAATTTATTGTTGACTTAGTCAACGTTTCAGTTGTATCTTCGCTTCACTTCCTCTTCGGTAGAATTCTATACTGAAAAAAACAAAAAAACAACTTGCAACAATTTACTGAGTTACAGTTCACATAAGAAAATCAGTCAATTGAAATAAATTCATTAGGCCCTAATCTATGGATTTCACATGACTGGGAATACAGATAAGCATCTGTTGGTCACAGATACCTTAAAAAAAAGTAGGGGCGTGGATCAGAAAACCAGTACGTATCTGGTGTGACCACCATTTGCCTCATGCAGCGTGACACATCTCCTTCGCATAGACTTAATCAGGCTGTATGTGGCCTGTGGAATGATGTCCCACTCCTCTTCAATGGCTGTGAGAAGTTGCTGGATATTGGCATGAACTGGAACACGTGGTTGTACACGTCGATCCAGAGTATCCCAAACATGCTCAATGGGTGACATGTCTGGTGAGTATGCAGGCCATGGAAGGACAGGGACATTTTCAGCTTCCAGGAATTGTGTTCAGATCATTGCGACATGGGGCCATGCATTATCATGCTGAAACATGAAGTGATGGCGGCGGATGAATGGCACGACAATGGGCCTCAGGATCTCGTCACGGTATCTCTGTGCATTCAAATTGCAAATCGATAAAATGCAATAGTGTTCGTTGTCAGTAGCTTATGCCTGTCCGCCACCATGGGGCACTCTGTTTACAATGTTGACATCAGCAAACCGCTTGCCCACACAACGCCATACACGCTGTCTGCCATCTGACCGGAAGAGTTGAAATTGGGATTCATCCGTGAAGAGTATATTTCTCCAGCGTGTCAGTGGCCATAAAAGGTGAGCATTTTCCCACGAGCACGCAGATAAGCTTCCCTGAGACGGTTTCTGACAGTTTGTGCAGAAATTCTTTGGTTGTGCAAACCCACAGTTTTATCAGCTGACCAGCTGGCTGGTCTCAAATGATCCCGCAGATGAAGAAGCTGGATGTGGAGGTCCTAAGCTGGCGTGGTTACATGTGGTCTGCGGTTGTGAGGCCGGTTGGACGTACTGCCAAATTCACTAAAATGACGGAGGCGGCTTATGATACAGAAAATAGCATTCCATTTTCTGGCAACAGTTCTGGTGGACATTCCTGCAGTCAGCATGCCAATTGCACACTGCCTTAAAACTTGAGACATCTGTGGCGTTGTGTGACAAAACTTCACATTTTAGAGTGGAATTATATTGTCCCCAGCTCAAGGTGCACCTGTGTAATGATCATGCTATTTAATTAGCTTCTTGATATGCCGTGGATGGATTATCTTGGCAAAGGAGAAATGCTCACTAACAGGGATGTAAACAAATGTGTACAGAAAATTTGAGAGAAACACTTTTTGTGCGTATGGATATTTTATTGGATCTTTTGCTTAAGTTTATGAAACATGGGACTAACACTTTACATGTTGCTTTTATATTTTTGTTCAGTTTAAAAACATATTTGCCTACACTGAAGAACAAGTTCAGAAGTTCTAATTCTACAGGACCACAGAAGCGGTCGCTGACACAATGCGGGCTGCAGAACCGCTTCTGCTTTTTCTGACCGCAGACAGTCGAGATTGCAGGACCATGTCCGGTTCCTTCTTATAGACCGTGGCAAGGGGGGGGGGAACTTCTCTTTCTACATAAGACTGTGGCGGGGGAGGTTGCATGGGTCTACAGTACGCCGATAGATGACAATATCCATCCGGACGTTCGGGGGGTGCAGAATGTTCCCTAATGATGAAAACCTTTTCATGAGTGAAAAAGGGAAGCACTGATCTACATGAGCACTTAAAGACAAACAGACCACTCTCGCATGGTTGCATCTCAATAGTCTAAAGTAGCTTCCTCACCTTGTCTCCAATGTTTTTTAAATATCTCAAAGCAAATTCAATTAATGGCAGATGAAGACAGGGGGATGAGAAGATTAAGCCCTATAAGATTATTTTAACATTTTTAATACACCATAAATAAGACCCTTAGTTTCTTCTCACCACCTGGCTTGACAAGGAAAAACTGTGGGCCCTAGTGTTAAAACTTTAGGCCCTAAAAGCAAAAGGCCCTAAGATTCGGTCTGGTCTGGTGGGACCTGCTGCATACTATTGATAAGACACTGTCGATTATATCTAAAGATGGCCTCCCAGTGTTCCTAACCTGAGCGCATCCATCTTCAGGCCAGGGAGGGGGGGTTTGGGCGGGGCTATGTCCTCCTCTGCCATGTCCGTCACAGCCTCGGTGGGCAGGACAGTGGGCGTGGTCTTACTCAGGATCTCCCGCTCCCGTTCCGTCAGGGGCAACTCGGATGTGCTGGGGACATAACAGGAGAATGTGGCAGTGTGTATGTGTGTGTGTGTGTGTGTGTGTGTGTGTGTGTGTGTGAGAGAAATAGTCAAGTCTGGTGTGTGTAGGGGTGTTTGTGTGCGCGCACGTCCACTTACCTCTCAGGTGTGGTAAAAGGTGGTGGTGGTTTGTTGAGAGTGGTGGACGAGGGCTGCTCCTGTTTCTCTATGGTGAGTTTGACCAGCTCCTTTAAGAAAAGCACACAACTCCAGTCAACAACTACTGATATTCATTAAATGTACATTACACACTACAACTACTGTTATACGTGGTGTCAATTTATTATAAGGGACAGAGGTTAAAATAGTGTCCAATACACTATCATATTGAATTACTTTTGAAAGAATTTGACCAGGTTTCACTTGGGAAAGAGGTCTTCTGACCTCAATGGGACTACCTGGTTAAACAAAAATACATTTGAGATGCACTTGATTCAGCTTGGCATTTGTGCTTTTGGGACTTAAACAATGGTTCAATTGTAACAGGCAAACTAAATCAACTATAGCTTAAGTATTTGCAAGTAGGCATATTTGACAAATGTATTCAACTCAGGTCTGCAAGGTAGAAACAGGGACTTTGACCCTCTTTGTGAGCCCCGGAGAGCTGAAAACTATAGTTTCACGGTCCCATGACAGTCTCTTCTCACCTTGACCCCGTCTAGCACAGCCTTGATAACGGTGGTGACCGCGACCACGTTGTCCTTGTCGTCTAGGTCGATGTCGTCGAGCATGACCTGGTCGGACCAGCGGATCAGGTTGGCCAGACTCTGGTACACACGGTTGTGACACGAAGACACAGCCGAACTAAGGAGAGAGAAGGGGGAAGGCGAGAGTGATAGGTGGGATGGGGGGTGGGAGGGCGTGGATGACGACATTTCATGTCAGACTCCATAGATTGAGAACACAGACAACTAGACTAAAGGAATACTAGGGTCTTTTCACCATCTCTGACTGAGGCAGCCATATGTATCCACACATGGGGTTAACTCAATATTTCCCCTGTGGTGGTATTAAACGCAGAATGTGTTTGTGTGCTGGGAGGGAATTGTCTGGTTTGTAACTACAGTATAGTGCCTGTGCTGAACTGAGCATTGAGAAACAGTAGGGTGTGGTGGAGGTTCAGACCAGTCCCAACACGCTGCAGCTGATTCACAACTCTGGAATATCCCTCCACTGCCTCTACACGATACAGCTCATAGAAATATAATCTATAGAACGAGCCTCCCCGTGAGTTTGCTAGTCAAATTGTCAGGGTTAGAGGTTCCAAGCCCCATTTACAGATTATATTTATATGACACAGCTACATTTGGGCTGGGGCTGTATGGGCAAAGTGGAGCCAAAGACTAGGGCTAGTACCCAGGATGAACTAACTATACGGGCAAGAGGAGAGTCAAGCAAATGACTCAGTAATAACAACTGGGGCTGTATTCATAAGCATCTCAATCAGTTTTTCCTTTTAAATCACAATGATTAAGGTTACATGGACAGTGGGGACTTGATCCTAGATCTGACTCTTCATGAAAATGGGCACTGGACCCAGGTTCTTTCAGAAGCAGGCATAGGACTTGAGTCCCTGAGGCTGGGGTGTGATCAGTGATCTAGACCTGTATGGTTCAGATGATAGGCCTGTTGACTTGGGGAGTGTGAGTTTGACCTCTAGGGGCCTGAGAAGTAATATCGGGTTTGGGGTCTGCGGCTGGAATGGCACAAAGAGGCTAATGTGTGTGTGTGAGTGAGTGAGTTGAGGAGGTCAGACCCCCAGAGACCCATTCCTCAACCACTGTAAGCACTATCCGTCACTCAGCACTAAAAACAGGGCCCGGATACAAAACCTGTCACCTCTGACCCCCTTCAACAATGACTGATGGCGCAGCGCTAGCAGTACGCTAGTTCTGGCAAGCACAGCCATTCTAGAGGAGAGAACTCCAAGTCTCTCTTGCAGGACTCTACAAAGAAAGACTGTTCTATAAAATATACTGTTAAGTGAAGGATTTGTTCTGG
The DNA here is from genome assembly GCA_003317085.1 of Hucho hucho. Taxonomy (NCBI): domain Eukaryota; kingdom Metazoa; phylum Chordata; class Actinopteri; order Salmoniformes; family Salmonidae; genus Hucho; species Hucho hucho. The sequence goes on along the minus strand of QNTS01000251.1, from coordinate 412,340 downwards.
GCCGTATTCATTTAACAGAAAACTGACTGTTACAAAACATTTTGTTACGGTGTGCACTAATGAACGAGCCTCCCCATGAGTTTGCTAGTCAAATTGTCAGGGTTAGAGGTTCCAAGCCACTGTTCTCTTTCTAACCAGCTGTAGGTGTTCTAAACAGCCTCGGCCGATTACGTTTTCCCATTCTTTTCCACCACAGGGAGTCACATTCCAGATGAGGAGATTAATAGGGACAACATGAACATGATGGTATGAAATACCAGACCTGTCGAGATGTACACTGAATAGTCCAGGAAGCCTAAAGTGATTATGCCTCACTATTAGGCTTGGGCAATATACCATATACCACAGTATCTATACATACAGTTGGTATGATTTTCAATACGGGGGTGCATACTATGTTAACTTATAGTTAAACAGTGGCAATCTAAAAAGTTAGCATTTGAAACAGTGGCCAGGTAAACAAAACCAAAGCATGGATTGCTGTCATACCTTGTCCATAGACTGCTTACAGGGTAAGCAAACCAATAGATCATTTTGTAATTTGGGTGAGCTATCCCTTTAAGTTACATCTTGGGGCCACCATTTGTTTATGTTATTTTGTGGCAAATCTGCAAGAATGCTTTGTGATGTAGCACGAAGCCCATCTCACTTGCAACATGCCTAGGGTACAATATGAGAAATGACAGACTAAGATCCCACTAACCTATGCTAAATACTCACCTAAGCCCATCTACTTTTACCTGCATACTATTTTGTATGCTAGCCCCCTATGACATTGAAAATACGTTGAAAATGCATATTTTTGATTGAAAAGACATTTTCAATCAAAAAGATGCATTTTCAACATCTTGTGCTCACTATAAGCCCTTCTACATTCTCAGCCCACATACCTGTGTGTTATCCGGGCCTCCACCTGCACCAGGGGTAGAATGGCCTCCAGGACCTTGCTGGCCGAGCCAGGCAACATCTCCAGCACCTTCTTCTCCACCATAATCTTGTCTACTATGGTCTTGAAGTAGCGCAGAGCGCTCACCACCTCCTTCTCCTGCTCCTCCAGCCGACTCACCTTCTACAAAACAGAATTAATGAAAAGCATGGTCAGCTTAGAGGAAATCTGAGTCGTTTTCAGTAGGCAACGAAAGGATGGAAACAGAGTGAATCGGGGAGTTACTATTTGAACCTGTTGTCATTTTCTATCGTAACAATCTATCGCCATTGGCGTCGACTAATAGGGATCCTAATAAATCAAATCAAATAATGGCCCCAATGAACACAATGAAACATGGTAACTTGGAGGAAACCAGCTTCATGTGATATAATAATTGATGGATGGAAAAAAAAATTGCATTTTCAAAGGAAACTTAATCCAGTCCTTAAAGCAGGGGTGTCTAAACAAATTTTGCCCAGGGACTGCAGTCGGTCTTCAACGAGGTCGGGAGGGCCGCAATGAATTGTTTTTATATTTCCTTGATGTCAAAATGTGCAGAAAATAGTCCTCTATCCATTGCTTATGGAATTTTCAATATTCCCTGACTGTCTAGTGATTATTAGCAAGCTGCACAGCCATTAAACTGTATGAATAAGGCCAATTATAATTTCTACACAGTTTTGATTTGGTTTTACTCAAACCACCCACGGGCCGGATTGGGCAGTACGTCTGTGACCCCAGCCTTAAAGGCATGGTTCGGGATTTTGGCAATGAAGCACTTTATCTACTTCCCCAGAGTCGGTCAAACTCATGGATACCATTTTTATGTACCTGTGTCCTGTATGAAGGAAATTTTTGTTAGTTTCGCAAGCCCCTGCTAACTAGCATTGGCGCAATGACTGGAATTCTACAGGTACAGCTAGCTGTTCCCATAGACTTGGGGTCATTGCGTTAACACAAGTTAGCGAATTCCTTCAAACTGAACGCAGAGGCATAAAAATGCTATCCATGAGTTCATCTGACTCTAGGGAAGTAGAGTTGCCAAAATAGAGTTGCCAAAATCCTGAACTCTCTCTTTAAAATTACAGCACACATTTTGACAAAAACAAAACGAAATGTAGCATTGTCCAAAGAGACAGATTCCACACATATACTGCGGACACCCTGCGTGCTGCTGCTGCAGAATTCTGTGGCACGTCACTGAATTCTCAGCCATTTCTTCTGCAAGTTATTGCTAGTTTGACCACCAGAGGGCATCTTTGAGAAGCATTTGATAGTATTCTGTATTGGCATTACCAAAGAATTTCAAACCTTTTTTGTAATAACATAGTTTATGGGATTGATTAAGAAATTTGGCTTAATTAATTGGATTAATATTATGGTGTTTCCATTCAGAGAAAAACAAAAAACAAAACCCTAAAGGTTTCCGTTAGGATGGAGTGGAAAAAATGGTGCTGTACAACGTGATTGTCGGGAGTAGGCTACAGGATTGGAGATTCTAAATTGTTTGCCTTCATTAGACAAATCAGTGATATTTATTCCCATAGTAATTCTTTATGGATCCATAACTAAATCAACATCTGCATGTTTCACCCTGCCAGCTCCTATTAGTTCTATTGAGCACCGTGGCACCAACTCGCCTTCCGAACGTTCTATTCCCAGCTTATTGTTCAACATCACAACGCCGGCTTTGCTATTGTAGGCAATGAGACATGCTCACATTTTTTTATAAGTTAAAATGTAAACAAAAATAATATTGGAACTCTGCGGTCTTCCCATTGTTGCCTATGGGGGAAATATAGACATGTCTGTCTATTTTGCCAAATATCTCGCAATGTGTATATTTAGATTTTTTTCAAGTCGGATGCCATTTTAATCATGAGGATCTCCTCTTTCTAATTATGTAAGCCTGGGCAGCTAGCTCGGTTGTCACCAAAATACTTTTTACCCTTGGAACACTGAGCTCCCCCCATTGTTTTCCTATGGAGAGGCATGCAGGTCTATTTCGCCAAATATCTCACTGTGTATATTTTGTTTTTTCGGGTGTAACCGGTGTGAAATGGCTAGCTAGTTAGCGGGGTGCGTGCTAATAGCGTTTTAATTGGTAATGTCACTCGCTCTGAGACCTTGAAGTGTTTGTTCCCCTTGCTCTGCAAGGGCCGTGGCTTTTGTGGAGCGATGGGTAACGATGCTTCGAGGATGGCTGTTGTCTATGTCTGCAGAGGGTCCCTGGTTCGAGCCCAGGTAGGGGTGAGGGAGGGACGGAAGCAAAACTGTTACATGGGCACCATTTTAAATCAGGAGAATCTCCTCTTTGTAATTATGTAAGTCTGGGCAGCAAGCTCGTTTGCCATCGATCGCTTGACCAGAAATAGTCAGAAGTAAAAAAAATGTCCCTACTTTTTCATTACGCAGACATAAGCACAGTTGACACCATCGAGGTGCAGATGTTTACTTTCTACACAAGTTGTTTTTTTCCAGTTTCGTCCGACAAACAGATTGTAGTGGTAAAATAAAAAGGGATTTTTTTTTTATGGAATTCTAAGCATCACTCCAGTCAAAACAGGCTCTGCGAACGTTCGATTCCATCAATTTGCTATGGGCTCGCGCTAGTGTTCCAGTTTAGCCAACTTTCTTAAGCCGTTTTTCAGCCTTGGGTGAATTTTTACTTGTTCTAATATCGTAAGGACAGCATAGCTAACAAATTGTCAGCCAACATAACGTGTAAGGTAACTTATTTGAAAAGTCATTACTTTATTACATTGAGTAGCAAGCTACCCCTTGGTCGTTAGGGCAAATCTGGTCTGTGATAGGAGGGCTATTAGACTATTCTTTAGTAATGGTTGAATAGGCTATTGTTCAGCTATTAGCCCACCCCGCCAACTTGCAACAAATTGCTGTTCCCATCTCATTCCTTTCCCTCTTCCACGCGTCATCATTCTGTTCCTGAGTGGCTCGCTTGTGGGCGTGCTGGCAGGATATGGCAGCATCTTTGGTTGTGCGTCAATAATTCTGCATACAGTAGCACATTTGTATGAAGGTGTGGTTATTCACAGGCAAATTTCTATATGCTATGGAGGTACATTTGTGTATTTTTGTTGAGACCAAAACCTTTTTTATTTTCAATCAAAAATAATTGTTCTGAAAGCAATTTTTTCCGACACAAAGGAAGATGGCATCTCAGGTAAGCAGCACTGGGCTGTATTGACGTATCCTAAAAATGACATCTGCTGCTTTTGATTGAACGGACATATCTCAGTTATTGTTTTCATTTATAAAAAAATAAGCTGTTTTCTTTACTTTCAGAGAGTGCGCTGATCAAGGGGTCGAAAATGTAGATATAGCCAGATGTTCACTGTATGAGGAACAGGCCGTGGAAGCTTTACTGTGGCAAAAGTGTCCATAACCAAAGGTAATTAAACTGTTCTGTGTTCTTTTTCTCCATCTCTGCCTGTCTAGTCGTACATGGAACCTGTCTCACATGCATTAATTTAAAAAACGTTAAGATGTCAGCTGCTAATTTTCAGTTTTACACCACATAAACACAGACATTTTCACTGGACTATCTGTTGCGATCTGTTGCTGCCAAGTCAGGATTTCCCTGGGGGTTAGCCAAGTGGTGAGACACACAGGCCTCTGTATTTAAATGTTTCAGGTACACTCCGAGAGGTGTCTGCATCACATACAGTATCTTCTATTGACATTATCTTGTATTGTTTGTCCTCATGTGTCTGTTTTTCGGCATAAAGTACTCTGTAGCCACTTAGTGTGGACACCAGGTGAGACCACACACACACACACACATTAAGTCTCTTCTTCACTTCATCCCTCTCCCCCTTCTCCCTAAATCCTCTAGGTTGCATCAGCTGCATCTGAACTGGCTGACACAGAGGGCACAGCATGATCATAGGTGAGATGTCACTTGGTCGGGTCAACAGGAAGTATTATTAAAAGAGATGCTTTACACAGAAATAAGAATACATTTGAATAAAAAACAAGGCTTAATCATGCTCTCTCTCTATCAATCTGTTACTCGTCTGCAGGTATGTTTTGATGTGAGAGCGGAAGCCAGTCCCGTCATCGCCACCTCACCCGCTCTTAAGATAACCTTCGGGCCAACTGGGGCCCAAGGCTGGTTATGAGACACCACAATTGTGATGAACTGAGAGAATATTAGGGTAGCACTGTAATTCATGAATCATATGCTGTCTGCCGCTGTTCTCTTTCCCTTTCTGTCTTCTACACCTCTCTCCCCACCTCGTCTTTCTTCCTCGTTTTATAATGCACACCATATGTGCATTGAAGTAAAGATTGAACTTGTATTTATAATATAATAATACAATTATCATAATTATAATGCATTTATAACACCAGGATAATGAACTTCTTTCAATAAAGCGTTTCACATTCTCCACTGGTAGAAATTAAGTATCTCATTGAAATACTATCCTGTGTCCTCAGATTAATGCAGATGAAGAGACATAGATATGCATCGTTTTTTTTCTGTATATATGAATTATAAATCAATCATGTTTCTAGTCTATTGCATAGTTACAATGTGTAATCATTGATGTCCCAGGAGCAGGAGTGGTAAACACTGTTGAAGTGTATAATTGTAATACATACATGCAGACACAGCATCATTCAAATAATGGAGTTTGATGTGACTGAAAAAGAATGTGTCCAGAGATTCATACCTGAACCGCACCTTTATTTGCCAAGGAAGAGGACATGATCAGTGAATATATTCAACATACAGGCTACAATGTTGGAATCTCATTCGTGGTAATAACTACAGTACAAGTGTATTAAGGACATGCATCCTTGGCACAATAAAGTTATTATATTATACTCTATCCATATGTAACAGTATAGCTTCAGTCCCTCTCCTCGCCCCTACCCGGGCTCGAACCAGGGACCCTCTGCACACAGACAACACCCACCCTCGAAGCATCGTTACTCATCGCTCCACAAAAGCCGAGGCCCTTGCAGAGAAAGGGGAACAACTACTTCAAGGTCTCAGAGCGAGTGACGTCACCGATTGAAACGCTATTAGCGCGCACCCCGCTAACTAGCTAGCCATTTCACACCGGTTACACATAAGCTTCATTAATGCCATTCAGACTTGAAGTTGATACAACAACTATGATAGCTGAGGATCATACAGTTGAAGTCGTAAGTTTACATACACTTATGTTGGAGTCATTAAAACTCGTTTTTAAACCACTCCACAAATGTCTTGTTAAACTATAGTTTTGGAAAGTCGGTTAGGACATCTACTTTGTGCATGATTATTTCACTTATAATTCACTGTATCACAATTCCAGTGGGTCAGAAGTTTACATACACTACATTAAACAGCTTGGAAAATTTCAGAAAATTATGTCATGGCTTTAGAAGCTTCCAATAGGCTAATTGACATCATTTGAGTCAATTGGAGGTGTACCTGTGGATGTATTTCAAGACCTACCTTCAAACTCAGTGCCTCTTTGCTTGACATCATGGGAAAATCAAAAGAAATCAGCCAAGACCTCAGAAAAACAATTGAAGACCTCCACAAGTCTAATTCATCCTTGGGAGCAATTTCCAAACGCCTGAAGGTACCACGTTCATCTGTACAAACATGAGTACGCAAGTATAAAACCATGGGACCACGCAGCCGTCGTACCGCTCAGGAAAGAGACACGTTCTGTCTCCTAGAGATGAACGTACTTTGGTGCGAAAAGTGCAAATCAATCCCCGAACAACAGCAAAGGACCTTGTGAAGATGCTGGAGGAAACAGGTACGAAAGTATCTATATCCACAGTAAAACGAGACCTATATTGACATAACCTGAAAGACCGCTCAGCAAGGAAGAAGCCACTGCTCCAAAACCGCCATAAAAAAGCCAGACTACGGTTTGCAACTGCACATGGGGACAAAGATCGTACTTTTCGGAGAAATGTCCTTTGGTCTGATGAAACAGAAATTGAACTGTTTGGCATTAATGACCATCGTTATGTTTGGAGGAAAAAGGGGGAGGCTTGCAAGCCGAAGAACACCATCCCAACCGTGAAGCACGGGGGTGGCAGCATCATGTTGTGGGGGTGCTTTGCTGCAGGAGGGACTGGTGCACTTCACAAAATAGATGGCATCATGAGGATGGGAAATGATGTGGATATATTGAAGCAACATCAAGACATCAGTCAGGAAGGAGGATAAGCTTGGTCGCAAATGGGTCTTCCAAATGGATCTTCCAAATGGACAATGACCCCAAGCAGACTTCCAAAGTTGTGGCAAAATGGCTTAAGGACAACAAAGTCAAGGTATTGGAGTGGCCATCACAAAGCCCTGACCTCAATCCCATGGAAAATATGTGAGCAAAACTGAAAAAGCGTGTGCGAGCAAGGAGGCCTACAAACCTGACTCAGTTACACCAGCTCTGCCAGGAGGAATGGGCAAAAATTCACCCAATTTATTGTGGGAAGCTTGTGGAAGGCTACCTGAAACGTTTGACCTAAGTTAAACAATTTAAAGGCAATGCTACCAAATACTAATTGAGTGTATGTAAACTTCTGACCCACTTGGAATGTGATGAAATAAATAAAAGCTGAAATAAATCATTCTCTATACTATTATTCTGACATTTCACATTCTTAAAATAAAGTGGTGATCATAACTGACCTAAGACAAGGAAATTTTACTAGGATTAAACGTCAGGATTTGTGAAAAACTGAGTTTATATGTATTTGGCTGTATTTCTTTTTTTTCTTTTTTTTAACCTTTATTTAACTAAGCAAGTCAGTTAAGAACAAATTCTTATTTACAATGACGACCTACCCCAGCCAAACCAGGACGATGCTGGGCCAATTGTGCGCCGCCCTATGGGACTCCCAATCACGGCTGGATGTGATACAGCCTGGATTCGAACCAGGGACTGTAGTGACGCCTCTTGTACTGAGATGCAGTGCCATAGACCGCTGCGACACTTGGCAGCCCAAATGCTATAGCATAATGCTCGACAGAGTGAGAAACAATATTTTCTTGCGTTCTGTAGGCTATGTAATTTATTTATTGAAATAGGATATAGCAAATAGGAACAGGCAAATTACTTGGGATGTCACTTGCTCCCCTGCTGTGTGCTGCAAGCTAAACAACTGTCTGTCACATCACAATGTCGTCACCATCAACGATGGCAGTCAATCATCGTTGATAGAATATACTATCGTAATTTCACCCAACCCTAAATCAAACCCACAACTCCACTGTTACAAGCACCACCATGAGAATCCGTATCTAATATGGCACTATGCCATATACACAACACTGTTGGGGAAGTCAAGTCATTATCCTAATAGCCTTGGGAATGAGTGTTCATTCATGAAACTGGCCAGTTTCAGCTCCATTCATGTCTGTATGGGTGTCTCCACGAAATGACACCCTATCCCCTATATAGTGCACTAGTTTTGACGAGGGCTTTATGGGTAATAGTGCACTATATAGGGTATTGGGTGCCATTTGGGAAGCAGCCTGGATCTCACGCTTTGAGGCTAGCACCAATACCCCAGCCAGCCCAGCACGCTCATAACACAGGTAAACAAGTGCATGGGATAGGTGGGAGAGCTTGTTTTCCCACGACATGTGAGTACACACACACGCACCCCTCCCACTAGAGCTGGAACAATAAACCAAAAATTAAAGACTCCGACATTGCCCTCCTCTTACCACAATGTCCTCTTCCCTAAGCCATCAGTCATTTCAGGGATTAGGCTACACAACTTTCCTGATGATTATTTGGTTATAAAATAATGATTTGGTCGACAGTAACGTGCATGAACCTGCTACCCTGTCCTTGTTTCACTGCTGGCTCTCACTCCCTCTCCCCCCTTTGCGCACGGAGTGAAGGGAGAGATGCATTCTGATAAACGCAAGCATACCATGCATTCAGAAAGTATTCACACCCCTTGACTTTTTCCAAATTGTGTTGTGTTACAGCCTGAATTTAAAATTGATGAAAAAAACAATTAAAGTGTCACTACACACAATACCCCATGATGTCAAAGTGGAATTATGATTTTCAGAATTTTTACAAATTCTCAAATGTCTTGAGTCAATAAGTATTCAACCCCAAGCCAAGTTCAGAAGTAAACATTTGCTTAACAAGTAACATAATGAGTTGCATTGACTCACTATGTGTGCAATAATGGTGTTTAACATGATTTTTGAATGACTACCTCATCTGTGTACCCCACACATGCAATTATCCGCAAGGTCGCTCAGTCGAGCAGTGAATTTCCTACACAGATTCAACCACAAAGACCAGGGAGGTTTTCCAATGCCTCACAAACAAGGGTACCTATTGGTAGATGGGTAAACATACAAAAAGCAGACATTGAATATCCCTTTGAGCATGGTGAAGTCATTAATTACACTTTGGATGGTGCATCAATACACCCAGTCACTACAAAGATACAGGCGTCCTTCCTAACTCAGTTGCCCGAGAGGAACAAAACCAGCCAACGGTGACTTTAAAACAGTTATAGAGTTTAACTTAGGCAGAAGCGCACGAGGTCACCGTTTTGGAGACCCTGGTGTGCCCAAAGTAAAATGCCTCCCATTCAGGCCCAGAAAATAGGATATGCACATATTTAGTACCATTGGATAGGAAACACTCTGAATTTAACCATTTGTCTGTGAGTAAAACAGAACGGATATGGCAGGCGAAACCCCGAGGAATTTCTGTCCTGGAAAAAGTGGTTTTGACAGAGTGCCTCATTTGGAACCCCTCCCTTATGAAAATGCCCATATAAGGGCATATGAATGCAGTACCTATCGCTTCCTATGGATGTCAACAGTCTCGAGACAGTGTTCAGATTTTTATTAGATGCCATTAGAGCAGAGAAGAAGAGGAATCAGGAAGTGTCCCCTTGGAAGTCAACAGAAGAGAACACGCGCTCCCGAGAAGGCACGCTCTGTGTTTTTTTCCGTTTTTATAGCCCAGTTTATATTCCGGTTGATTTATTATAGTAAATATACGTAAAAGTGTTCCTAAGGATACATTTAAAATGATTTTTGATTGTTCTTGGACAAGTTTATAGGTTTAAGTTGAACAAGTTCTCTTCACGTTTCAATGGAGGTGTGGAGGCTGTAGTTTCTGATTATAATGCGCGAACCAAACGGAGATTTATGAATATAATACATTACTTTTTCTAACAAAAGAACCATGGATTGTCTTCGTTGGACACTTTGGAAGCCATCAGCAGAAGTTCTTCAACAGGTAATTGATTTGTTTTCGCTGTGAAATGTGTTTTGTGTGAACCGTGAAGGCTAATGAATTCATGGTAATGACAAAATAGTGAAGGTGCTACCCTCAAACAATCAAATGTGGTGCTTTTGCTGTAAAGCCTTTTTGAAATCTGACAACGCTGTGATATTGCCAAGAAACAGAGCTTTTGATGAGTATGAAACACTTGTATATGGGTGCATGTTTAATAATTCAACTTTTGGATTTTGAATTTGGCGCCTTGCATTTCACCTGGTAGTGTCGGGATTGGGGCGCTAGCGCCCCACCACTCCCGAAGAAGTTAGTGGTTGAGAAAAACAATGTAATTACGCCACAATACTAACCTAATTGACAGAGTGAAAATATTCCTAAACATGCATCCTGTTTGCAACAAGGCACTAAAGTAAAACTGCAAAAATGTGGCAAAGCAATTAACTTTTGTTCCTGAATAGAAAGTGTTATGTTTGGGGCAAATCTAATACAACACATTACTGAGTAACACTCTCCATATTTTCAAGCATAGTGGTGGCAGCATCATATTATGGATAGGCTTGTAATCATTAAGGACTGGGGGATTTTTCAATACACGGAATTGAGAAAATGACAGGCAAAATCCTAGAGGAAAACCTGGTTCAGTATGCTTTCCAGCAGACACTGGGAGATCAATTAACTTTTCAGCAGGCCAAGAAGACAGTGAATGTTCCTGAGTGGCCGAGCTACAGTTTTGACCTAAATCCAATTGAAAATCTATGGCAAGACCTGAAAATGGTTGTCTAGCAATGATCAACAACCAATTTGAAAGAGCTTAAGGAATTTTGAATGAATAATGGGCAAATGTTGCACAATTCAGGTGTGGAAAGCTCTTCGAGACTTAGCCAGAAAGACTCACAGTTGTAATTGCTGCCAAAGGTGCTTCTACAAAAGTATTGACTCAGGGGTGTGAATACTTAACAGTTGAAGTCAGAAGTTTACATACACCAGAGCCAAATGCATTTAAACTCAGTTTTTTACAATTCCTGACATTTTATCCTCGAAAAAATGCCTTGTCTTCGGTCAGTTGGGATCACCACTTTATTTAAAGAATGTGAAATGTCAGAATAATGGCAGAGAGAATGATTTATTTCAGCTATTATTTCTTTCATCACATTCCCAGTGGTTCAGAAGTTTACATACACTCAATTAGTATTTGGTAGCATTGCCTTTAAAATGTTTAACTTGGGTCAAACGTTTCAGGTAGCCTTCCACAAGCTTCCCACAATAAGTTGGGTGAAGTTTGGCCCATTCCTCCTGACAGAGCTGGTGTAACTGAGTCAGATTTCTAGGCCTCCTTGCGCACACACGCTTTTTCTGTTCTCCCCACAAATGTTCTATAGGATTGAGATCAGGGCTTTGTGATGGCCAATCCAATACCTTGACCTTGTTGTCCTTACGCCATTTTGCCACAACTTTGGAAGTACAGTGAGGGAAAAAAGTATTTGATCCCCTGCTGATTTTGTACGTTTGCCCACTGACAAAGAAATGATCAGTCTATAATTTTAATGGTAGGTTTATTTGAACAGTGAGAGAAAGAATAACAACAAAAAAATCCAGAAATAAGTATTTGACCCCCTCTCTATCAGAAAGATTTCTGGCTCCCACGTGTCTTTTATACAGGTAACGAGCTGAGATTAGGAGCACACTCTTAAAGGGAGTGCTCCTAATCTCAGTTTGTTAGCTGTATAAAAGACATCTGTCCACAGAAGCAATCAATCAATCAGATTCCAAACTCTCCACCATGGCCAAGACCAAAGAGCTCTCCAAGGATGTCAGGGACAAGATTGTAGACCTTCACAAGGCTGGAATGGGCTACAAGACCATCGCCAAGCAGCTTAGTGAGAAGGTGACAACAGTTGGTGCGATTATTCGCAAATGGAAAAAACACAAAAGAACTGTCAATCTCCCTCGGCCTGGGGCTCCATGCAAGATCTCACCTCGTGGAGTTGCAATGATCATGAGAACGGTGAGGAATCAGCCCAGAACTACACGGGAGAATCTTGTCAATGATCTCAAGGCAGCTGGGACCATAGTCACCAAGAAAACAATTGGTAACACACTACGCCGTGAAGGACTGAAATCCTGCAGGTCCCCCTGCTCAAGAAAGCACATATACATGCCCGTCTGAAGTTTGCCAATGAACATCTGAATGATTCAGAGGACATCTGGGTGAAAGTGTTGTGGTCAGATAGATGAGACCAAAATGGAGCTCTTTGGCATCAACTCAACTCAACGTGTTTGGAGGAGGAGGAATGCTGCCTATGACCCCAAGAACACCATCCCCACTGTCAAACATAGAGGTGGAAACATTATGCTTTGGGGGTGTTTTTCTGCTAAGGGGACAGGACAACTTCACCGCATCAAAGGGATGATGGACGGGGCCATGTACCGTCAAATCTTGGGTGAGAACCTCCTTCCCTCAGCCAGGGCATTGAAAATGGGTCGTGGATGGGTATTCCAGCATGACAATGACCCAAAACACACGGTCAAGGCAACAAAGGAGTGGCTCAAGAAGAAGCACATTAAGGTCCTGGAGTGGCCTAGCCAGTCTCCAGACCTTAATCCCATAAAAAATCTGTGGAGGGAGCTGAATGTTCGAGTTGCCAAACGTCAGCCTCGAAACCTTAATGACTTGGAGAAGATCTGCA
>QNTS01000251.1:292712-398827 GCA_003317085.1 Hucho hucho | reverse complement strand
TTCGCACCAAAGTACGTTCATCTCTAGGAGACAGAACAAGTCTCCTTCCAGAGCGGTATGACGGCTGCGTGGTCCCGTGGTGTTTATACTTGTGTACTATTGTTTGTACAGATGAACGTGGTACCTTCAGGCGTTTGAAAATTGCTCCCAAGGGTGAACCAGACATGTGGAGGTCTACAATTTTTTTTTTTAGGTCTTGGCAGATTTCTTTAGATTTTCCCATGATGTCAAGCAAAGAAACACTGAGTTTGAAGGTAGGCCTTGAAATACATCCACAAGGTACACCTCCAATTGACTCAAATTATGTCAATTAGCCTATCAGAAGCTTCTAAAGCCATGACATCATTTTCTGGAATTTTCCAAGCTGTTTAAAGGCACAGTCAACTTAGTGTATGTAAACTTCTGACCCACTGGAATTGTGATACAGTGAATTATAAGTGAAATAATTTGTCTGTAAACTATTGTTGGAAAAATTACTTGTGTCATGCACAAAGTAGATGTCCTAACCGACTTTCCAAAACTATAGTTTGTTAACAAGACATTTGTGGAGTGATTGAAAAACAAGTTTTAATGACTCCAACCTAAGTGTATGTAAACTTCTGACTTCAACTGTATCAGATATCTGTATTTCCTTTTTCAATAAATTTGGTAAAAAAATTTAAAACATGTTTTCACTTTGTCATTATATGGTGTGTAGATTGGTGACAAACAAAATATATTTAATGCACTTTGAATTCAGGCTGTAACAATAAAAAGTGGAATTAGTCAAGGGGTATGAGTACTTTCTGAAGGCATCGTAGGTCAGTTGAGCAACATTTCAAAATGGAATTGCTACTGTAACTGCTGTTAAAAAAGAGGATAGACTCAGCTTTATGCGAGTATAACAATTAACAATTATTTCTCAACTCTCAATATTTAGGAAATAACTGCGTATGTAATTCAGATGACGCGCTGGCGGACCAGAGCGGAGTGTGCCATTTGCAGTGAAATTACTGTTAGATCAATTGCATTGCTATCTAGCAACAATATCATATTTAGCCAATGTGTTTTGAGTTCCTACTTCCTCACGTGGTGAATAATGTAGCATAGCCTATGCCAAAATGCACAAATGAGATGCAGGCAAATTCATCTATAAAAGAGCCAAAAAGAGAAATCTGATTACTCTGGATATCCATCATGCATTCCCTGAACATGTTAGATGAAATAGTCAACTCCTTTTATGTCCTTCTTGGCACTGGAAAAGGTCAGTCTAGAGCCCCAACGGAAAGTAACTGTGCATAGAAAAGGTCAATTTATCACAATATAACTTTTTGTATTGCCTAGCTCTACCTCCCACCCACCCACCTTGTTGACGGGTTTCTCTTGGCTCTTGACGGCTGGCTCGACCTGCAGCTGCTTGCCCTTCTTCGATGGGGTCCTCTTGATCTTGGGAGAGTGGAACCTGTCCTTCAGCTTCATGGTAAAGGAGGAGAGGTGGGAGCGCTGCGAGTCTGAGGAGGAGGAGAGGAATACAGGGAAGATACATCGGTCAGAGGAGAAGGAATGGTTGAATTGATTGAAGTAGCCTAGTAGATATGTAGGACTTTAGCACCATAGTAAATGTCAGAGAAGTAGGCTAAAGCACAGACCAGAGTCGTGTTCAGCAGGCACAAAACTGTCTGAAACTGGGAGTTACTATCTGAACTTGTCCAAGAGAAAACAGTAATTTTAGTTTTCTGTTGCAAAGCATTTTGCTACGGTGCCCTAATGAACACCACCCAGGCTAAAATATAAGGCAGAGAGAAATATTAGAATTAGTAGCAGATCAATAAGACACAGAGCCAATCAATGATCATAGCCCTGACAAAATATCATTGCAGTAGATGTGTGTGTATCAGTGCAGTAGGGCCCAGCAGTACCAGCCCAGCAGCAGCCAGGCTGGTGTAGTCCTATCTGTCTGTGTCCAGCTGAGGGTACACCAGAAATGCTATCAGGTCTAATCATGTTCACATTTCCACGCTGTCCACAGCTTCCCCTGGTTGATAACACTGCTGATGGTCGCAGTCTGGTCGACTCACTGCCAGGCTCTGCTCCTATCTTGGAGAAGCCAGGCTGATAGGGAGTGCGCCGACACACGCAGCCACGCACGCATACAGGAGCTCACAGACACACAGGCGCTCAAACATCTGCACGCACACACGGAAAAAAGGTGTTGTTAAAGACCAAATGTATGAATAATTGTTAAGCATGAGGCAGGTAATATCATAATAAAATAATGGCTTTTTTATCTAGGTTTAGTGAAATTACTGTGAATATTACAAAAAATATAATAGCAAGACATTTGGTTATCATCATCATTATACAAGGAAATTGGTGTTTTTCATTTGAAATGACAGAATATGATTACTGATTTAAAGACAGAAGTAACTAAATAATGAGTAAAAATTATTCTCGTCTATTTGGGAATCATTAAATCCAGACTCCGCAAGTCTCTTTTATTCTAAATGGTTATTCTAGACCCGATTCAGGAAACTAGGCGTATGTCGCAAGTCACGACTTCACAGGAGAGCCTTTTGAACGGAAATGCCTTCTCGAACGTGAACTTTCATGTGCCTTAATATCAAACTTGTATGTCATCTGTAAATACGAAACAAATTGTTAAATTACGAACCTAGTTGGTTTAGCCACGGAAAAAGTCAGCAACCTTCTCTCTGTGCATGATTGGGGCGGCAGGTAGCCAAGTGTTTAGAGCGTTGGACTAGTAACCGAAAGGCTGCAAGATCGAATCCCCGAGCTGACAAGGTAAAAATCTGTCGTTCTGCCCCTGAACAAGGAAGTTAACCTGTTACGGATCCAATCCCGTGAACGGGATCGATTTTGACAACATCCGGTGAAATGCAGAGCGCCAAATTAAAATTACAAAAATACTCATTTCAAACATTCATGAAAATACAAATGCTGCAGACCCTTCAAAAGCTTAGACTCTTGTTAATCTAACAGCATTGTCAGATTTCAAAAAGGCTTTACGGCGAAAGCAGAACATTTGATTGTCTGAGGACAGCGCCCCACTCAAAAACTCAATTAGCATAATAACAACCAGCAGAGGTGTCACAAAACTCAAAAATAGCATAAAATAAATCGCTTACCTTTGATGATCTTCCTCTGATGGCATACCCAAGCGTCCAGGTTATACAATAAAAGGTCATTTTGTTCGATAAAGTTCCTCTTTATATCCATATAGCTCCATTTGGTTGGCGCGTTTTGTTCAGTAATCCACCTGCCCAAAGGCTTTCATCCATGCAGCCAAACGATATCCCAAAAGTACCGGTAAAGTTCGTTGAAACAAGTCAAACAGCATTTCTAATCAATACTCAGATACCCTAAACGGAATAGATTATAATATCTCATACGGAATATAACCTGCTGAATAGAAGAGAAAAAGAACTGAGCGCGCATTCCCTGTTAAGCGCACAATCCAAAACAGGACACTTGACATGAACTCAGGAACAAGTGGTCTTACTCCCTTGATTTTCATGATTGAAGCTTCCAACCTTTTTCTAAAGACTGTTGACATCTAGTGGAAGCCATAGGAACTGCAATCTGGGGGTTAACCTCTTAGGGATAAACGGCACGCTAGCGGGCCGCTCCTGACACTACCCGGTGAAATGTAAGTCGCCAAATTCAAAATCCAAAAGTTGAATTATTAAACATTCATCAATATACAAGTGTTGCAAAGTCATCAAAAGCTCTGATTCTTGGCAATATCACAGCGTTGTCAGATTTCATAAAGGCTTTACGGCGAAAGCACAACATTTGATTGTTTGAGGATAGCACCTCTAATATTTATGCATTAGCATAAATTCATATCCAGCGCGGATCATACAAAACCCATATAAGAGCTAAAATAAATCACTTACCTTTCGAAGAACTTCTGCTGAGGGCATCCCAAGTGTCCAACGAAGACATCCAATGGTTCTTTTGTTAGAAAAAGTAATTTATTATATCCATAAATCTCTGTTTGGTTGGCGCGTTATGTTCAGAAAATCCACCGTCGAGTCACCCGTTGTACAGTGAAGAGAAAGCGTTCAAATATACCTATCAACTTTTCCCAAACAAATCAAACATCATTTATAATGCATCCTTAGGTATCCTACAACAATTAGCCTATCAGAAGCTTCTAAAGCCATGACATCATTTTCTGGAATTTTCCAAGCTGTTTAAAGGCACAGTCAATTTAGTGTATGTAAACTTCTGACCCACTGGAATTGTGATACAGAAAATTAAGTGAAATAATCTGTCTGTAAACAATTGTTGGAAAAATTACTTGTGTCATGCACAAAGTAGATGTCCTAACCGACTTTCCAAAACTATAGTTTGTTAACAAGAAATTTGTGGAGTGGTTGAAAAACGAGTTTTAATGACTCCAACCTATGTAATGACTCCAACCTATGTAAACTTCCGACTTCAACTGTATTTCTGATATTGCTAGTAACCATTTGGCTGTACCGTTTACACCTTCTGTAGAGACCATCCACTTAGCAAGACTTAGCAAAATATTGATATGTAAAATGAATATTGATATGTGTGGTCATAACATGATTATGTGAGAAACCACAACAATATAATGTGACCGTATCAAGTGTCCACCACATAAATATATGGCGCATGCATCTGTTTATGTACTCTACATGTGCACCTCACTCAGGTTAACTCAGGTTGCATGGCCTTAACTTATGTATGAAATACTATGTGATAAGTGCATGTGTAACAGTATATAAAGTATGCTATTGTTCTGGTGTGAAGGCATTTGGGCAGTGGTGTGAAGTACTTAAGTAAACATTACTATTTATATTTTTGGCAACTTTTACTTCACTACATTCATAAAGAAAAGAATGTACTTTTTACTCCATACATTTTCCTTGGCACCCACAAGTACTCCAGTAAAATTGTCCAATTCAAACACTTATCAAGAGAACATCCCTGGTCATTCATACTGCCTCTGATCTGGCAGACTCACTAAACAAAAATGCTTCGTTTGTTGGGGGTGTGTCCCTGGCTATCCATCAATTAAAAAAATATACAATTGTGCTGTCTGGTTTGCTTAATATAAGGAAGTTGAAATCGTTTATATTTTACTTTTGATACTTAATACTTAGGGAGTATCTGCGCGCTAGCGGGCCACTCCCGACACTACCCGGTGAAATCTAAGGCGGCAAATTCAAAATCCAAAAGTTGAATTATTAAACATTTATCAATATACAAGTGTTGCATAGTCATCAAAAGTTCTGAGTCTTGGCAATATCACAGCGTTGTCAGATTTCAAAAAGGCTTTACGGCGAAAGCACAACATTTGATTGTTTGAGGATAGCACCCCACATATTTTCCACATTAGCATAAATTCATATCCAGCGGGGGTCACACAAAACCCATATCACAGCTAAAATAAATCTCTTACCTTTCGAAGAACTTCTGCTGAGGGCTTCCCAAGTGTCCAACGAAGACATCCAATGGTTCTTTTGTTAGAAAAGTAATTCATTATATCCATAAATCTCAGTTTGGTTGGCGCGTTATGATCAGAAAATCCAACGTCGAATCGCCCATTGAACCGTGAAGAGAACGCGTTCAAATATACCTATCAACTTTTCCTAAACAAATCATAGATAATTTATAATGCATCCTTAGCTATCCTTTTATGAATATTAGCGATAAAATTTCACTCGGATGGTAACCTAAACGTTATAAAAGGAAAATACAGTGGGGCGCGCACTCGGTCTCGCGCCCGTAAAATCTTGTCGTCTGAGCTACCTCGACTATTTCCTGTTCCTATCCGTTCTGCTTAGTGCTACAGCTTCCAGACTCTGTATAAAGACTGTTGACATCTAGTGGAAGCCATAGGTACTGCAGTCTAGGAGCTGGTTTCCATTAAAATCAATAGAGTATCAAACAGAGCAAAGGTCACAAATTATTTTTATTCCGGACAGAAATTTCTCGGGTTTTCGCCTGCTATATCAGTTCTGTTATACTCACATACATTATTTTAACACTTTTAGAAACTTCAGAGTGTTTCCTATCCAATAGTACTAATTATGTGCATATCCTATTTTCTGGGCCTGAGTGGCAGGCATTTTACTTTGGGCACGCCAGACTCTCCAAAACCGTCACCTCTGCTGCCGCTCCCTAAGAAGTTAAGTACATTGTGCACCTGGCTATCCGTCAATATATTTTCCTACTTAATATAAGGAATTTGAAATTATTTATACTGTTACTCAAGTATGACAATTTAGTAATTTTTCCTCCACTGGATGTGGCTGGGGCTTATTGCATTTCATTCACATTACCCATCAAATTAGACAAGTGTATTATAAAATATTTTTATCTGGACCCTTTCTGTTTACCTGGATTTTTTCCTTATTGTAGGCTAGTACCACTTTTAGTCTTTAGCAGATGACCTTATGTGAATCCTTAAAGAGATGGGTGGGGCTGGATTAAGAGGGTGTGAGCAATGCTGAATGGGTGTAGATTCAAAGGCCCTTTTCTCAAAAGTGAGTAAACAAGTGTATCAACTTTCAAAGTAGAATTACTTCCCATTTGTTCCTCAAAAATGCTGTGTATAATATACCATTTTGTAGCTCCGAATCTCTACTTTTATCCAATGTAAAAAACAGAGAGTCTAATTTTGCTACATAAGACCGAATCCAGGTGGTGAGTCACATATTACAAACTTCCCATAGAGGAGTCGAATAATGGAACACCCAATACTAGCCATGGTAGGGATTGTAATAAAAACATATAAAGGAAAGCAATAAACTACAACAATTGTTAAAGAAATAAACTACAACATACCATTCCAGATAGGGAATGTTGGAAAATAATTAGTATTTGACTTACCATTTATAGTATTTCATGAATTGATAAGACCGCATTAGAAGGATAATTAGCAAAATAATACATCTTCAAATATAAGGAACTGGAACACAAAAGTACTCAATCAACATGGTGGAGATAAAACGCAGCAAACAGAGGACATAGAAGGCACAGTATGTGGGTATGTGCGGATGTATTGTGATGGAAGGTGAGGTGTATGTTTTTAAGTGAGGAGTTAAGTGAGTGAAAAAGGATAATGACTGCAAATCCCAGAGCCCATGTGTGATTTGTGAGCAGGGGTTGCGAGAGAGATAAAATGTATTAAAAATAAATGAGAAATAATTGTTTGCTATAATAATAACTGCTTGCCAAAAATGTAATTTTTGTAATGGCAATCTGGGTTAAATCCTTTGCATGAACTGCCTACATTATTACAAATATTATTTGTTAATTATAGAAACTAAGATAAGCAGGATTTTTTATAATATATATATATATATATATATATATATATATCTATATATCTATATCTATATCTATATCTATATCTATATCTATATCTATATCTATCTCTATCTATCTATCCAGTCAAAAGTTTGGACATACCTACTCATTCCAGGGTTTTTCTTTATTGTTTCACACATTTTCTACATTGTAGAATAATAGTGAAGACATATAAACTATGAAATAACACATATGGAATCACGTAGTAACCAAATATATATTTTATATTTCAGATTCTTCAAAGTAGCCACCCCTTTGCCTTGATGACATCTTTGCATACTCTTGGCCTTCTCTCAACCAACTGTTGGAGAAGCATTCCAACCACCTATGTAAGAATGCTGTTCATTGACTACAGCTCAGCATTCAACACAACAGTACCCTCCAAGCTCATCATCAAGCTGGAGGCCCTGGGTCTCAAACCCGCCCTGTGCAATTGGGTCCTGGACTTTGATTTTGATTTGATGTTTTGCTTCTTTGCTGTTCCGTCTTGCTCCGGGTTTACTGGGGTAATGTCGGCGTAAATGTGTCAACATATTTTAGATGTTGGCAGCTGCATAGGCTATTTTCGTTGAGCGTGGCGACATACTGTTAACGTTTTATCCACTACGCTCTGTCCATCGCCATTGTAATCTACAAGGAAGCCAAAATGCTCCCAACCTGGAGATTTAAACAATTATGGCGGATCCTCCAATTCTGGTTTATCGACCCCACCACTCGCCATCGTACAGAACTAGTTCTTGGCTGCACCTCAAAAGGACAGTTTGAAATGAGCCAATTAAGATTTGAATTTTGATTACATGTGCATAGGCTCTAGTTGTTTTAACGGAATAGCATGACATGTTTTTTACAACAACAAAAAATTAAACGCAGCATAGGAATAGCCTAGTGTCATCTTTTTTATGTATTCATCTGGGTTCACAGTGCAGAACAAACAGAGGTCCCCTTACGAACGGTTCGGTAAAAATAAGTGTACCATTACACCCTTACCTTGAAGTGACCAAAATGGCAAATTCATCTTTCGTCTATAAATTTTTAGATAATTTAAACCAGGAAAAAGAAGTGAAATTTTATTTGGGACCGAGTCTGGCTTTGAACCTTTATATTAACATGAATTATGTCACCACACCTGAGGACACATTCAAAGCCCTAATGCATGAAACGCTTCATTAATTGGATATAAACTCAAAATTGAGGTAGCCATATACAGAGTTGTTTAGACAGTTTTTTGCAACATATATATATATACACACACATATATATACACACACGTATACACATATATATATATATATATATATCACACACACACACACACACACACACACACACACACACACACATATATATATATATATATTTTCTGTCATTATTTAGCTGAGTTTCCCCAAGCCGCTGACAGTTTGTTAAAGATTTGGGAGAGAGGGGAGTGATCCATGCTTCTCTCCTCCCGGGTGAATTCCCCCCCCCCCCCTCCCCCCACAGCACACAAAGACCGACAGAGGCAGGAGATAAATACTAAACAGCACTATTGTAAGCCACCAGGAAAGAGAGGTTAAAGAAAAAGATACAAAAAGATGTCCCCCTCTTCACAGTATTTATCTTGCCAATATGTCGGTGTATTATGTCTGTTTGTAACAGTGTGTTATATGTGAAAATGTGATCGTATTATAAATTGTATTTTAATGTTTAAGGACTCTTGGAAGATTAGTCCAAATGAGGACTAAAAGAGATCCTAATGAAATCCAATCCCTCTCTTCCTCCATCTCCTTTATAACCAGCACTTGAAAGCAGCCATAGATGAGCAGGCTTCTATCTAGAACAAGTAGCACGTGTTTGGTGTGGTTATGAGACATCCATCCAGTAGGACTCCTGGACACACCTTCATTACAGTGAGATGATGTCACTCACCCCTAGGAGGAGAGCTAGTAATAATATTGAGACATCCATCCAGTTATAGCTAATTGTGACCTGCGTGAACCCATTTAACCTTTAATTTAATTCAGTCTATTTCTCTGAATTATGATTCAACAGTGTATTATTATTTGATCCAACATTTAGCCTGATATCAAACATTATTGGCTGCCCCCAAACTACAATCCTCAGATAATGTCGGACTAATTTTCCTACAGAATCATACTGACTATTTGGATTAGAAATGCTTCAATGAATTGACATTCATTCAAGAGATAAAAATTGCATCACTTATTATCAATTCTAAGGACAACAAAATTATGTAAAGAATTTTCTTTTGCCTGCTCTTTTTGCTTTACTCCACTTGTGGTACCTCATACACATGAAATGGCTTAAAATCATAATGGCTGAAAGACCGTAGAGCTTCAGATAGGCAGCTATCAGCTAGTGTTCTCTTTAGAGGGGATAGCCTATAAATAGGTTGCGTGTTCGGTCTGTCTGTCTCTTTTAGTGCCAGCAGCAGTAAGTGGAACAGAGAGAGAAAGAGAGAGGGGGACTGTCTAGACACATGCAGTACAAACCCCGGGGGAAGAGAGACAACGCAACACACTGCTGTTCCTGTCTCTCTCTAGCTCGATCAATAGCCTCTTAGACTAGGTGCTCCTTTTAGAGCAGTGGTCACCAACCTTTAATGAGTCCAGATCACTTTGAGTCAAAACGCAAGCTGAGATCTACTGTTCAGATTTTACATATAAAAAAAAAACGTAAGCCTTTGTAACATAAAGATATTTAAAAACAGTACAGTAGTAATGAAGTTTGTACAGTAGGCTATTGGCTTAAAACATTATCACTGCATATTGGCTTTGCTTGAATTGCCCTGCCAATGCATTGTTGTTCTTCCCAGACCATTTTTTAAATTATATTTCAACATCTGAGGTAGGCTAAATGATCACACCGGTAACAGATCAGTTTTTGTATTACTTGTGAGGCACAGCAGAGTGAGCATAGCTTTTTATTTTACTGGGCTGATGGAGCCTGGTCAGTCTCAGCGTAGGGAGCAGACTCAGAGGGTCTGCCTCTCAACCAGTGAAGGCTCCTTAGAGGAGTTAGGGGAGGTCCATCCTCCTCAAGGAATTTCATTAAAAAAAAAATTAAGCAATATAAAAAAAGTTTTCCTACTTAGATAAAACTACATTAAATATATTCACGTCACCAAATAATTTATTAAAAACACACTGTTTTGCAATGAAGGTCTACAGTAGCCACAACAGCACTCTATAGGGTAGCGTCATGGTGTAGTCGGAGGAAAGATTTCCATCCACTTCTGGGTACATTGACTTCAATACAAAACCTAGGAGGCTCATGGTTCTCACACCCTTACATAGACAAACAGTCATTATGACAACTTCCGGAGAACGTCCTCCAACCGATCAGAGCTCTTGCAGCATGAAATGACATTGTCCACCCAATCAAAGTATCAGAGAATGAATCTAGTACTAGGGATACACAATATATCGGTAAGCATATCAGAATTGGCCAATATTAGCTAAAAATTCCAACATCGGCACTGGCCCGATGTCTAGTTTAACGTTGATGTGCAAAACCAATGTCAAAGTTGACGTGCAAACCTATATATCGTAGGTAGATGATGTAACGACGCTACGAAAAATACAGCGCTACACAGAACAAAAGCAGAAAAATACTAAGCGCACACTTCCAACAACTAAACAAGTTGAAGTCGAGCAGTCATTTGAAAGAGTAAGAACAACTCAAAGGCGAAATCCATCAACGCCAAGATAAGTTAGCCCAAAATATTTCTAAAACTAAAAGCATTGTTTTTGGAACAAAACACTCACTAAACCCTAAACCTCAACTAAATCTTGTCATAAATAATGTGTAAATTTAGCAAGTTGAGATGACTAAACTGCTTGGAATAACACTAGATTGTAAACTGTCATGGTAAAAACATAATTATGCAGTAGTAGCTATGATGGGGAGAAGTCGGTCTATAATAAAGCGATGCTCTGCCTTCTTAACAACACTATCAACAAGGCAGGTCCTACAGGCCCTAGTTTTGTCGCACCTTGACTACTGTTCGGTCGTGTGGTCAGGTGCCACAAAAAAGGACTTGCAATTGTCTCAGAACAGGGCAGCACGGCTGGCCCTTGGGTGTACACAGAGAGCTAATATTAATAAATATGCATGTCAATCTCTCCTGGCTGAAAGTGGAGGAAAGATTGACTGCATCACTACGTTTATTTATGAGAGGTTGAATGCACCGAGCTGTCTGTCTAAACTACTGGCACACAGCTCGGACACCCATGCATACCCGACAAGACATGTCACAAGAGGTCTCTTCACAGTCCCCAAGTCCAGAACAAACTATGGGAGGCACACAGTACTACATAGAGCCATGACTACATGTAACTCTATTCCACATCAAGTAACTGACGCAATCAGTAAAAATAGATTTAAAAAACAGATTAAAAAACACCTTATGGAACAGCGGGGACTGTGAAGCAACAAACATAGGCACAGACACATGCATGCACACACACGATAACATACGCATTATACATACACATGGATTTAGTACTGTAGATATGTGGTAGTGGTGGAGTAGGGGCCTGAGGGCACAGTGTGTTGTGAAATCTGTGAATGTATTGTAATGTTTTAAAATTGTATAAACTGCCTTAATTTTGCTGGACCCCAGGAAGAGCAGCTAATGGGGATCCATAATAAATACAAATACCTTGAGCCCCGGTACACACTACCAAGTAGGCGCAATTTTTCAGATTGCCCTACCGGAGTTACACAGTATTGTTGAAACACACATCCATGAGCTACTTGCTATGGGCGTCACTGCTATTACCTTCACGACTGACATTTGGACCAGCGATGTCAGCCCCATGAGCATGCTGAGTCTGACAGCACAGTGGGTGGACGAGGATTTCGTACTGAGGAAAGCCGTATTGCATGCTCAAGAATGTGCTGGTTCTCATACCGCTGCTGCCATTTCAATGGCATTTGAGAACATGTTTGAAACTTGGAAACATGAACACACTCCTAGCGCCATTTGAACAACTGACTGGAGAAATAAGCTCATCGACTGCGTCTGCAGCAGACGTGATACTCTCTGTCATGGCATTGAAACACCTGCTCAACAAAACTGCCCACACAGACAGTGGGGTTAAAACTTACAAAAGTACTCTACTAGAGGCTGTGAACAAGCGATTTGGTGGCATTCTCTTTGAGCCTCTAATGTGTCGCCACCATGCTCGATGCTAGGTACAAGGACAGCTACTTTCGATGCAGACAAGAAACAGGGTTTATGTGAAGAGTGTTACAGACACAGCTGGACAAGATGGAAACGGACACAGTGACAGTGCGCACCGAGGAAGAGAGGCCACGGACAGACATGTATAATGAAATCCTGGTTGAGACTGAACAAATTAACAACGAAACAGCACAACAAGTGAAAGAAATAGATTTTGATTGTTTTACTGTTAATGGGGACATACGTAAATGCCAACAAAATAACTCTTGTCAGTGTGTGTGTGTGTGTGTGTTTGTGTTTCAACTATTTAACTTTACTAGAATGCTTAAAAGGCCGCTAAAACTGTAAATAAATATCGGTATCGTTTAAGGCAAGGAAAATATCGGATATCGGCCCAAAATGTCATATCGGTGCATCCCTATCTTATACTGAAAGCATAAGCTACAGCTAGCTAGCACTGCATAAAATATGGTGAGTAATAGACTCAGAGAGAAAGACAATAGTTACAGTTTAACAAATTGATTTATTTAAAAATGGAGAAGCAAAAGAGGGAGATGTCATTGAATTTTTTTCACTTAGCTAGCGAATGCAGCTAACTAGTTTAGCTTACTCATACACCCGGTTCAAACAGAGAGGGATGCTATGTTTGCTAGCTGGCTATGGATATCAAAAACAGGAACTCTTCCAAGTCAAGGTAAGCTTTCGGTTTTATTACATTTATTGCCACAGGGGCCCGCCGGTGTAACTGCTAAACTGCTTGCTTATTGTACTGCATGATTGTAGCGGGTTTACTAACGCGTTAGTTCTAGTAGCTATGACCACAGATACAATGGTGTTTACACTCACTACCAAATAGGGTGAAGGGAGGAAGCCCAGTGGCCGGCAGTGGGAGAAGATGGAGCGAGATTAATTTTGGCAGACATTATGCAGATTTTGTCATTGATTAAACATTTTATCTCCATACAGTTTTCTGTTTCCAAAGCTAGAATCTGTAAGAGTGGACTGTGTTTTGTAGACTTTACCCTTTGTTTCTAAAAACGGCATTGTTTAGGAGGGCAAATTGAGTTGTTGCACATGCACACTTAACAAAGTAGGCGTTTCCTAGAGGAAATATGCAAGTAAATATTAGACCGCGCCAATAGGATCTCACTGGGTCGTCCTTGGCTCTGCCCACCTCCTTGCTTGTTCTGCCAACTAGGATTAATTTGCTCCCATTGGAAACGACAGGCTCTGGTCTATCTTGGGTTGGTTATAAAAATCATTGGTATGACATTAGCTAATATGGTGACAACGATGTAGGCTGTGTGTAGCGGTTATGATATGAAGGTTTGGCTTGGAAAGGTATTTTCGCATGGTCACAGACAGCTGGTTGTCCTTCTGGAAGATTCTCTCATATCCACAGAGGAACTCTGGCGCTCTGTCAGAGTGACCGTCGGGTTCTTGGTCACCTCCCTGAACAAGGCTCTTCTCCCCCGATTGCGCAGTTTGGCCGGGCAGCCAGCTCTGGGAAGAGTCTTGCTCGTTCAAAACTTCTTCCATTTCAGAATGATGGCGGCCACTGTGTTCTCTGGGACATTTAACGCTGCAGAATTTTTTTGCAAAGCTGTCATCAAGGCAAAGGGTGGCTACTTTGAAGAATCTAAAATATATTTAGATTTGTTTAACACTTTTTTGGTTACTACATTATTCCATATGTGTTATTTCATAGTTGTGATGTCTTCACTATTATTCTACAATGTAGAAAATAGTAAAAATAAAGGAAAACCCTCGAATGAGTAGGTTTGTCCAAACTTTTGACTGGTACTGTAAGTAAATAAGGTATCAGTTGTCTAAAAACCTGTTTTTGCTTTGTCATTATTGGGTATTGTGTGCAGAGTGATGAGGAAAATGTTTTATTTAATACATTTTAGAATAAGGCTGTAACATAACAAAATGTGTAAAAAGTCAAGGGGTCTGAATAATTTCCAAATGCACTGTAACGGTGTCTCATCTCAAGCAGAGAGTAAACGGATGTATTTAAAGGCTTAATTACCATGTCAGGTGTTTACCGCACACACGCTGCTGTGAGTGTGAATCACTAGGTCTGTCAGTTAACAGATTGACCTGGTCAGTCATACTGTATGTACAGGTGTGAACTCTACATGACAGCTGCATCTCCGCCCACTGTGGTGGTCTGAGGAGAGGGGTCACTGTGTTTTGGGTTACTTACAGCTGTTCACCCACCATTGAACCACAGAGCTAGTAGGTCATGTTCAATTGAAGTGTGTGTGTGTGTGTGTGTGTGTGTATGTGTGGAATTGGAGGCTGCTAGGCTAAATGATGACAGAGGGAGAAACACAGGTCCCGGTGCCAGCTGTTAAGTAATGGGAAGAGTTAAATGTGACCGCCAGTGAGAGCGAGAGAGAGAAAGGGGAACAGAAAGAGGCTGAGAGACAGAGAGATAGCGAGAGAATATCAGCTAAAAGTAGCGCAGGGATGATTAAATGAGTGAATCATCCGCTTAACAAAGCAAGACTCCCCCCATTTCATCAAAGCACATCAGAAATTGGTGGGTGGAGAATGACTAAATGAGAGTTAGCAATCACTTCCCTGTTCTGTTCTCTTCTCTCTGTAGTGAGATACAGTACAATGGGAGGCTGGGAGCTACGGACTGTGTGTGTGCGAGCGTGTGACACTATGAACACACCAGTGATGTAGAAACGTGCATAGTTAAAAGCCCACGATAAGAAGCATTAAAAACAGCTTCACTAAGTGGCTGACATGAAGAGACTACACACACCACGCTCACCAGCGCACGCAGTCTCAATAGCCTAAAATAACTCAGCTGTTGCAATCGTACCCCCAGATCTGAAACGTTGCATGCATGACGCAGGAGGGAAAGTCTGTCAGCTGCAAAAAAAAACAAGCTAGATGTAATGTGGTTACGAGAGCAGCTTCTGCTATTACCACAACCATGGTACATACACACACTAGTCTTCGCATAAATTAATACTTATATACTGGAACGCTCCACCATCATGGGTGTACTACATAATGGCAAAATGAATTATAATACAGGATATATAAATTGTATTACTGAAATAGTGCCGTGAGACCTCACAGAACAGAGGCTAGTGCTAGCAGGGCTCTAAAGTGCAACCAATTTGGTCGCATATGCGACAAAATATTTTTCTGTGTGACTAGTTGTTTTATTTTGGGAGAACTGTGCAACTAGGAAAGAAATCTCCTAGATAATAATAGTAGTAATAATGAGGCTTTGCTGTCCTGTTGTTTCTGTTATTACAGTGAAAATGGCTTCCTTATAGCCCAACCAGTTCAAAAGATCTGACCCATATTACCAGTGCAACATTTTTATCTTCCTATAGCGGATCGCAAGAAGCACATTTTAAATTCAGAAACCATTCTAAAACTACTTGCGTCGTTAACCATTTGTTACACTTTGTTCAGTCATGTTACCTCATTGGCTAGCTAACAACCTGGTAACTTTACCAGTATATCCAAACATTTGGGGGCAAAGAAAGGAAAAGGCACAGTTTCTTCAGAAGATCAATGATCATAGCAATGAATGAATGACAGCTCTCTTGTATGTTGTCATCACAAACCTGACAGTGTACAATTTCATGTAATGCATCTCAATAGGAAAATGGTGCTTTTACACAATGTTGTTAACCTAATATTCCACAAATGACCTTGTAAATACAATGAACATTTTATCCTTTATAATGAACAAATAACTTTACAGTGTTACATTTTAGTTTCTAGGGCACAGCATTCAAAAGCGTCTAGAATTCATATAGCCTATATCTCAATCAATTAAAGAAAATTGAATTTTCTGGTGTCCCTAAATTTCATGTGGTTCTCCAAACAAAAAAAAATACAAAATTAGGAGCACCATTTAGAGCCCTGAGTGCTAGACTATCTGCAACGCGTCTCAAGGAGTCTCAGTCACGAATGAAGACCCCACTAAGAAACAGCTGTTAGCAAAAAAGAAGGAGCACAATTAAAGTATTTAAGGAATAGTTTTTATTATAAGAAATTACTAAAAGTTCATGAATAAAAGTTTTTTGGAGTGTTCCATGCTCAATCAAGCACTATGTACCCTCAAATATTTGAGTAACTTCAGTGAGACCAAAATGTTCTACTGCCCCTTTAAGGGCGGGATGTAACCATGGTAACGGGGGACTCAAATGTCTATCTGTGAGACATGAGATTCTCCTACGTCTCTTCACTAGCAGTTGAGCAAGCTCAAACTAAAATGGGAAAAAAAATATCTAGTGTGTGGGAAGAAAACGTAAATAGCCAAGAAAACACGAGGACAAAGTCACAGACTTCCGGGTCAATTCTACCAACACTTATCATTCTTTTTTTTTCAGCACTTCACAAAAAGCGCAAGTACTGTGGATTAGGGTTCTGGACAATACAGCAGATTTTGAAGGACCAAAGAGTTTTGTCTGCTTCGTGTTTTCATTATTGCCATGGGAAAAATATTGCGTTACTGGTATCGTCACAGCCCTACTGTTAATGCCAACGATTGGTTGATGCGCGAGGTGGGATTTTTAGGACTCCACGTAGTTCTTTGTATGATATGTTACCAAGCTATGAAAAAACGGCAGAAATACTAGTGTATATACAGTATACCAGGGTATTTGGAAATACCCACGGTATGATTTTAAATACTGTCAATACCAAAATAAATATATACTTGTTTTTAAATAAATACCTGCAGGGAAAGTGTGCACTAGGCTAATAAACCAGATTGTGTTCTTAATTTCACCTATTGCATAATTTTTTCATTAAAAAGCCATTCCCCAAAGCAACTGATTAAGCTAGTCACAAGGTATGTTTGTTTACAAGGAGCACACGGAGCAAACGGAAGCTTTCGTGATGTGCCTATCCACTGTTGTACAGCGCAAGAGAGACGAAGTTACACTTGAATTTCACTGCTAATGCTTGCAAAACTCAGCAAAAAAAGAAGCGTCCTCACTGTCAACGGCGTTTATTTTCAGGAAACTAATATTTGTATGAACATAACAAGATTTAACAACAGACAAACTGAACAAGTTACACAGACATGTGACTAACAGAAATTGAATAATGTGTCCCTGAACAAAGGGGGGGTCAAAATCAAAATTAACAGCCACCAGCTGCATTAACTACTGCAGTGCATCTCCTCCTCATGGACTGCACCAGATTTGCCAGTTATTGCTGTGAGATGTTACCTTACTCTTCCACCAAGGCACCTACAAGCCCTCAGTCCAGCCTCTCTCAGCCTATTGCGGACAGTCTGAGCACTGATGGAGGGATTGTGCGTTCCTGGTGTAACTCTGGCAGTTGTTGCCATCCTGTACCTGTCCCGCAGGTGTGATGTTCGGATGTACTGATCCTGTGCAGATGTTGTTACACGTGGTCTGCCACTGTGAGGACGATCAGCTGTCCGTCCTGTCTCCCTGTGGCGCGGTCTTAAGCGTCTCAGTACGGACGTTGCAATTTATTGCCCTGACCACATCTGCAGTCCTCATGCCTCCTTGCAGCATGCCTAAGGCACGTTCACGCAGATGAGCAGGGACCCTGGGCATCTTTCTTTTGGTGTTTTTCAGAGTCAGTAGAAAGGCCTCTTTAGTGTCCTAAGTTTTCATAACTGTGACCTTAATTGCCTACCGTCTGTAAGCTGTTAGTGTCTGAACAACCGTTCCACAGGGGCATGTTCATTAATTGTTTACAGTTCATCGAACAAACATGGGAAGCAGTGTTTAACCCCTTTACAATGAAGATCTGTGAAGTTATTTTTACTAATTATCTTTGAAAGACATGGTCCTGAAAAAGGGACGTTTCTTTTTTTGCTGAGTTTAGTTACATTGGAACTATAAAAGTTTAACCATCTAGGATGTGCCAAATAATCTCTTTCCAGCTCAGGGCTCCAGCTATGCATTTGGTTTGCTAACTTGCTAGCTAATTTAGTATTTAGCTAGCATCCACTATGAGAATTTGCTAGTACTTTGTTAGCCTTATTTAGCATATCCCTAGCTCAATTTACTTAAGTTCGCACATCTATTTTTAGATGCAAATGTGAGTAAATGGTCACACTGTAGAGCACTGAGCAAGAGACCTACAGAGAAATGAAATGGAGGAATGCTAGACTACTCTAGGCACGTGAGATGAGAAGTCATGGAAGACTGGGTCCAGTCCAGCGACTGGTGTGGTTGTTCCTGGTGGGTTTCCGGTCTGAGCCGCGCTCCAGAACAATGAGCCACAGGAAGGAGTGCTGGGGCAGAGAGGAAGTCAGACTGTGTAAAGGGGAGTGGTGTCGGTACACACCCCTGTGGGACTCCAGTGACCAACCACTCTCCATCCACTCCCATATAGAGTGGTTGATTAGTGTGACTATGCCACATGTCAACTCAATGACTTTTAGGCATGGGGGGGAAGCTTCCTTCCTCCAGTGAGTCTACCCATTCTTCCACTCACCCACCACTCAAAGGAGCACAGTGAGCACACACACTATATTCTTAACTGACTTGCCTGGTTAAATGTTATACTTAAATAAAGAAACCCCCTGACCCTGTAACTAAATTATATTCCACTATATAGAGTTGCAGACTACACCGAACAACAATTTCATTTATTTCTCAGAACTACAACCCCCATCAAGATCTTGCTTTCGGGAAAACTTCTGCTTTTCCATATTGTTTATGTCATCCAGCCACCCCTCGCTCAAATTAGGCCTATGTGACACACGCTCACATAGGCTACCGTGTCTCCGTGCGTCAATTAGTTTTAATGCAACTCGAGCTGCCGTGGGACTTTTGACAGGGAGTTAGCAGCTGTCAGGTAAACAGCCGATAACAGACTTGTTGTCTGTCAGGCTACTTTTTCCACTTCATAAATTAACTAGGCTTCTTTTTATTTAAGTTTCAATTTGCTAGTCAGACAAGTCCGTATAGCTTTCTCCCGCTATAATCAATGATATGCATCTTCTAGTGATCTATTGTTAGGACAGGTGCCTGTCAGTCAAAGCGAGCAACGACAGGAGCACTGCTGGTTTGCAGGTCTGCTGTCGGTCCCGCCTCTCTTGGTACCAATGTTATTTTTGCAGTCAAATTTAATTTCACAAAGGGAGAGCAAGATGCTTTTTTATCGTCTCCTGTGAGTGAATTTATACATCCCATGTAATGAGTTGAAATTCTATTAATTATTGTTTTGTGGCACATTCATTTATTTTATTTTGCGTGTTTCACCACGGAGTCGGGCGCATAGGCTATTTAGCCCTACTCTTCTTTGATGACAACGAACAGCTTGTGTTGACTAGTTTATAAAAAAGGTGTCAAACTGACTGAATGATGTCAATATCCTATATCCCTTTGCTATTCATAAATCATACAACGTAGTTTTATGTCCATGTATTTTCCTAGGATTCGAAGTCCATGTCGAGACTTGCCAGTGACTCATCAGTGTAGCATTGTGATGGATTGTTCGAAAGGAACAGCTCTTTTATAACAGATCTTTTAGGTGAATGGCACCAAATCGCATCAGTGAGAGAGTCAATCATTTGGCTCCCTAATGAGCATACTGCATACTGCTTTTTTTTTGTTGTTGCATTTTTAAAAACCCTTTCCCTGCAATTCTATATTGTTTCATAAATCCATGTTGACTTGACAGAACATCCTTTTGTAAAATTTGTTTTTGCCACAATAAACAAAAATTGAAAGAGTAGATTAGACTCATTTTTCTGACTAGATTACTAATCTACCGCCTAGGGCTGGGTGATATCACAATATTTTGGTAATTACTTATGGTATGACGGTATGTTTTTTAATAATAAAAGTTTTAAATATGCTTTATGAGTAGTTCATAACAATAGGGTGGCAACACAAATAAGTGATTTCAATAGGGCTTTCTCCATTTATACTGTTCAATCCAACTCCAAACAAAAATTATATCCAGCATTTATCAATTTCCTGCAGTTTTATAATTTCCACACTGTGCCAAGCAGCATGACATGGGCAAAAAATATAGGCCTAGTTAATTGGTGAACTGTTGGAATTATGGAAATGATTATTCTAATTCTATAGTTGGAATCTTGTGGGCAGCACCTTGAATACATTGTTGTTTGACATGACAATGAATGAATAAACCAGGGCATTACTGACAGGGTAGGAATCAAAGTGTTGGTCAGTGTTTCCAGGCAACCCTAATTCAGATGTTACATTACATGTTTTCTTATCATGTTGCTAGCTAGCTAGACAACATATTCATTACTTGTCTATTCCTCTCTGATAAGATACCATTGCAAAAATATGCTTATCTAGGCCTACACCAGCACCAGGCAGTATTAGCTAGCTATGTTTGCTCAGACTCTAAGTACATTTAGCAAGCTAGCTAGCCAGCTAAGTGGCTAACACAAATTATTTCATCAACACCTTGCTAAGAAAAGACAAACTAGCAGATAGTAGTTTGCAGACAGTAAGATGCAAACTAATAGTGTGTAAAACGCTTGTGGAAAGCAGCATGACACAAACATTGTTGCATCCATCTGACCATGTACAGTCGTGGCCATAAGTTTTGAGAATGACACAAATATTAATTTTCACAAAGTCTGCTGCCTCAGTTTGTATGATGGCAATTTGCATATACTCCAGAATGTCATGAAGAGTGATCCGATGAAGTCCCTCTTTGCCATGCAAATGAACTGAATCCCCCAAAAATATTTCCACTGCATTTCAGCCCTGCCACAAAAGGACCAGCTGACATGTCAGTGATTCTCTCGTTAACACAGGTGTGAGTGTTGATGAGGACAAGGCTGGAGATCACTGTCATGCTGATTGAGTTCGAATAACAGACTGAAAGCTTCAAAAGGAGGGTGGTGCTTGGAATCATTGTTCTTCCTCTGTCAACCATGGTTGCCTGCAAGGAAACATGTGCCGTCATCATTGCTTTGCACAAAAAGGGCTTCACAGGTAAGGATATTGTTGCCAGTAAGATTGCACCTAAATCAACCATTTATCGGATCATCAATAACTTCAAGGAGAGCGGTTCAATTGTTGTGAAGAAGGCTTCAGGGCACCCCAGAAAGTCCAGCAAGCGCCAGGACCGTCTCCTAAAGTTTATTCAGCTGCGGGATCGGGGCACCACCAGTACAGAGCTTGCTCAGGAATGGCAGCAGGCAGGTGTGAGTGCATCTGCACGCACAGTGAGGCAAAGACTTTTGGAGGATGGCCTGGTGTCAAGAAGGGCAGCAAAGAAGCCACCTCATTCCAGGAAAAACATCAGGGACAGACTGATATTCTGCAAAAGGTACAGGGATTGGACAGCTGAGGACTGGGGTAAAGTCATTTTCTCTGATGAATCCCCTTTCCGATTGTTTGGGGCATTTGGAAAAAGCTTGTCTGGAGAAGACAAGGTGAGCGCTACCATCAGTCCTGTGTCATGCCAACAGTAAAGCATCCTGAGACCATTCATGTGTGGGGTTGCTTCTCAGCCAAGGGAGTGGGCTCGCTCACAATTCTGCCTAAGAACACACCCATGAATAAAGAATGGTACTAACACATCCTACGAGAGCAACTTCTCCCAACCATCCAGGAACAGTTTGGTGACGAACAATGCCTTTTCCAGCATGATGGAGCACCTTGCCATAAGCAAAGGTGATAACTAAGTGGCTCGGGGAACAAAACATTGATATTTTGGGTCCATGGCCAGGAAACTCCCCAGACCTTAATCCCAACTGAGAACTTGTGGTCAATCCTCAAAAGGCGGGTGGACAAACAAAAACCCACAAATTCTGACAAACTCCAAGCATTGATTATGCAAGAATGGGCTGCCATCAGTTAGGATGTGGCCCAGAAGTTAATTGACAGCATGCCAGGGCGGATTGCAGAGGTCTTGAAAAAGAAGGGTCAACAATGCAAATATTGACTCTTTGCATCAACTTCATGTAATTGTCAGTAAAAGCCTTTGACACTGACATGCTTGTAATTATACTTCAGTATTTCATAGTAACATCTGACAAAAATATCTAAAGACACTGAAGCAGCAAACTGTGGAAATTAATATTTGTGTCATTCTCAAAACCTTTGGCCACAACTGTAGAGTGAATGACAAGAAAGTGCGTGTGACTCCGTGGTCAAGCAACTGCTCTCTACTTGAGCGACAGGGGGCAGGGCTTGGTGTGGTTAGCAGTATGAAGCAGTAGGAGGAGAGGGAGAGAGATGACTCAAGTATCAAAT
The DNA here is from genome assembly GCA_003317085.1 of Hucho hucho. NCBI lineage: Eukaryota > Metazoa > Chordata > Actinopteri > Salmoniformes > Salmonidae > Hucho > Hucho hucho. The sequence continues at coordinate 376,072 of QNTS01000251.1, read as the reverse complement.
GGAGTTAACTATAAAGTTTGCTTATCACATTTAACAAACCAAACAAACCATTATAGAAGGTAAAGTAAAATCTCAAAACGGCACATGCATCAATACCGATATATAGTAAAATACAGTTTACAACCCAGCCCTACTACTGCCTTCCCTCAAAGTCCCTCAAGGTCTGAAACCTTACCAACTTAAGGTTTTAGTCATTTAGCAGACACTCTTATCCAGAGCGACTTACACTAGTAAGTGTTCTACATTTTCATACAGGTCCCCCATGGGAATCGAACCCACAACCCTGGCGTTGCAAGCACCATGCTCTACCAAGGGACCCTAGGCCTAGACGATATCTAAAACTACTAACACAATGAATTCATACATTTCGGTCATTTGAATTGTAAAGTAATGTCTTTCTACTCAATACCACAACTAATTTTACCAATCTGGTAGTCTTTTAAAGTATTCAATAATTTAGCTGTGTATTTTTGGGATGGATTTAAGGCATTAGATATGTATTAGAGGCCACCAAAATAAAGCTTGTTCTGCATGCACCCTGGACAAACTCCCAGCCCGGAACGCCCTGTATTTACAGAAAACACTGGAGTACATGGGAACTGACGGACTGGTGGACCATGTCTAACAGAGCATAGTGAGAATTTACTGTACAGATGGATCCATATCAGGAATCAATAATAGACAGTACTAGTAGATCTATAGTACTATTATAACGGACACCTTGGAATGTGTTTTGACGCCATTACAAAATCTATTTTTGACAAACTTGATATTCGCGTAGGCTCTAAACTATCATGCCTGCATATGTTTACATCTAAGTCTGATAGGCATACTTCCTCATCAGCCTATCATGCCACTATCTGGGGGAAATCCATCTCAGTCTCAGTTTTCACTGCCAAATTAATCAAGATCACACCTTTAGAAAGAGAAGAAAACTTGTCAAAATACTGGCAGCCGTGATATGGTATACAGTGATCACTGACACAAACTGTGACTCCAAATAGGAAATTAGAAGCTCTTTGGTGACGAGATTTAAAGATAACTATATGTGGGGGGTATTAAAGCTTATACAGTTGAAGTCTGAAGTTTACATACACTTACGTTGGAGTAATTAAAACTTGTTGTTCAACCACTCCACAAATGTCTTTTTAACAAACTATAGTTTTGCGAGCAAGGAGGCCTACAAACCTGACTCAGTTACACCAGCTCTGTCAGGAGGAATGGGCCAAACTTCACCCAACTTATTGTGGGAAGCTTGTGGAAGGCAACCCAAAACGTTTGACCCAAGTTAAACAATTTAAAGGCAATGCTATCAAATACTAATTGAGTGTATGTAAACTTATGACCCACTGGGAATGTGAAATAAATCATTCTCTCTACTATTATTCTGACATTTCACATTTAAAATAAAATGTTGATCCTAACCGACCTAAGACAGGGAATTTTTACTAGGATTAAATGTCAGGAATTGTGAAAAACTGATTTTAAATGTATTTGGCTAAGGTGTATGTAAACTTCCGACTCCAACTGTATGTGGGGGGTATTAAAGCTTATAAAGGTAGCCTAACTTAAGATACATGTTGTTGAAACAATACTGGATGAGCCATAGCCCACTAATACCATTCCAATATACTGCGTCAGGACTACAATGATACCACTTAGTTCTACTCTTTGAAGGAAGACTTTATGACTATGAGAAACATGCTCCAACACCTATTCACAGAAGCCATTGTGTCAAATGTAAGACAGTAGCACTTTGACAGTAAGGAAATGGCTGGGATAAGGGTTTGTGTGTACATTGTGTGGAGCACACAAACACTAACCGAGTCTGGTCTCAATGCCCCTCTGTTCAGCTAAGTATGGAGCCAACAAGTCCCCATCACACCCTCTCTCTCTCCCTCTCATTCTGCCTTGGGGAGTGACGTTTCTCACTAATGGCGTGTTGATTATATGGGTGAGTGGTGCAAGGCACAAGCCGTATTAGGGCTGGCGCTAAAACACAAATGCTACACCATAAGGGCCCTGAGGAGAGGAAAAAAACAAACACACAAAACCCATTAAATCTATGAGTCTCTCCTGTCGCACACACACACGCTGCATCAAAGAGAATAGCCTAGTGCTACAAACTAAAGGCCTGTGTGTGTCCGATATAGCCTATCCAGCATATTCAAACAGCCCAGCAACTAGCAGAAAGCCTCCTGGGCTTATAACTAATCCATATGCAAAAGGCTGGAAAAAGGCTAGGTCAACTATTTCTATTCCATAGTAAGGCTGAAACTGAAGTACTCCCTCTCCCCTTTCCAGCGTGTTCCCAATAAAGTCAAATTATTGGATTGAATGTTTCCAAGTGCAGTGGGCGTACCAGGCATACACGTGTGTATGCCTTCATTAAATCCATGTAAAAACGTACTTTTGACGACAGATCTTTTTGAAGACATGCCACCAGCTCAGTCAGCCAGTAGGGCAGAGTGGGGTAAGATGAGCGATTTTGTACATTCAGCATCACTCCATCAAGGGAAATATGGTATTCTTTCTAACAAAGATATCTACATGTACTTCAGGATGTTGCGTATCCCTGGAAATAAATCAGAACTCATGTAACCATAGCACTTTTGAAAACATAGCTTATCTATAAAAAAAAGAAGTGGTCTCTTGGCACAACTTGCCACTACCATTTTAATACCATGTCCATCTTTATTTCCCAAACACAATTCAACACAACCAATCTCTTCTTTTGTATTTTTATAATTTTAAGCATCTTTTAACACAGGCTTAACACCTAACAAACACTTTTTTACCCCCAAAAAACAAACAGTTTAAACATAGGCCAGGCCCTGTTGTTACCTCATATCCCAGCGATAATGCCTTGCATTACATTTTGACTATATTAGCCCACACAGCTATAAGGGTGCACTTTCATGATAGGTTCAGGACCTTATATTGAAGCTTATAGGAGACTCCAACTGATGTATAGAACAATCTAAAAAATATCTACTTTGGTTTAGATACAAGCGTCATGAATCCTCTAACATAATAAATTCATTAGACTTACCCCACTCTCCCCTATGGGTGTCCATGGGGGGCAGCAGAGTGCCTGGGGGCTGGGTCATTCAATTGTCCTGTACATGCACTCACGGAACAAAAACGCAGGCACTCACTCATGGAACACACACAGACACGAAGCTTGGGCGGTATCCTGATTGTCATACCGACCTTGTGCTATACCGGGATATTCGGTAACACAGACACTGAACACATGGGACACTGTCTTAAAACCCCACTGAGCCTTTGCGATCTGTAGGTTAGCAATGCTAACGAGCGTTTGTTATCCGTAGGTTAACAATGCTAACAAGTTCATGTCAAATCCCACAGAGAATGCTCACTAAATGCTAACGAGTGCATTACGAACATTTTACAGTCCCTGACCTAATGCATTTACAGGAAAGACATCGCAGCTGATTAAGTTTCACAAGTAATAAAGAAATGCTACTCACAGTTTGTTGTACACACAAAACTATATTAGACAGCAATGCTCTTGGAGGGGATTCTCTGCTGTTATGAAGCTTGATTTTGAAAGAAGCTAACCACTACTCAAATGTATTTATAAAATAATCTAATAAATCATTTCAACAGTATTGAAAAACAATCCCGTGGCTATTTCCAAATACCCAGGTATACGGTATACCGCCCAAACCTAAAAACACGGACAAACACACACACGGACCCAAAAACACACGCACTCACAGTGCTCACTCACACACAAAGACCCACTCTAGGCTATTCATGAGGCTATTTATCCAAACCATGTAGCTGAGAAGATGCCACAGGCCCTGCCAACGACAACAATAACACCAACAAGAGAAAAACAGACGGACTCAACAAAGAGACTCAAATAGAGGCAAATCCTCAGTAATGGAATTCCGCTGATATTTTTATTAAGATTTTATGCCAAACAAAAACCATTGATTTCAAAATTTAACAAACCATACAACTCTATTGTGGCTAACACCTAACTCTCGAAGTCCTCTTGATTTAAGATTCTGCAATGGCTCTTTAATGTTGGCACAGTGTGTTGATAATGAAGGGGGCTGTGCTTTAACTTGTTGTCTCTCCTCTGTGTCTTTCTCACTCAAACACTTACAGCCAACGAGCACCGCCCCTTTCCAAACAACGAGAGGTTTCAACTCCCCAGGGGAAAAAACATTTGAGAGAACCAATCAAAGCCCTCGCACAATTTCTGAGCGAATGTTGCATTATCAAACGGCCTCCTTTCCAGACCAGTGTGGTCACAGCTCTCCCTGAGTCACATCAGCCAGGCCAATTACTTCAGCTGGCTGGTGTGCGACCGTGGCAAAGTTGGTTTGACATTGGATCGCCTACCTCTGGCGCTAGAAGGGACCATCAGTAATGTACACAACGAAACTGGGACAATATTTTCACATTGCATAACTTTGTTGTCAATATCCAAATATACTCAACAAAAATATAAACTCAACAATGTCTAAGATTTTGCTGAGTTACAGTTCATATAAGGAAATCAGTCAATATAAATAAATTCATTAGGCCCTAATCTATGGATTTCACATGACTGGGCAGGGGCACAGAAATAGGTGGGCATAAGCCTACCCACTTGGGAGCCAGGCCCACCCACTGGGGAGCCAGGCCCAGCCAATCAGAATTTGTTTTTCCCCAACAAAAGGGCTTTATTACAGAAGAAATACTCCTCAGCACCCCTTCCCCCCCCTCAGATAATCCCGCAGGAGAAGAAGCCAGATGTGGAGATCCTGGCAACAGCTCTGGTGGATATTACTGCAGTCAGCACGCCAATTGCATGCTCCCTTAAAACTTGAGACATTATGTTGTGTGACAAAACAGTATAATGATGATGATGTTAAATCAGCTAGTTGATATGCCACACCTGTCAGGTGGATTGATTATCTTGGAAAAGTTGATACGCTCACTAACAGTGATGTAAACAAATTTGTGCCCAAAATTGGAGAGAAATAAGCTTGTAGCATTTCTGGGACGTTTTATTTCAGCTCATTAAATATTGGACCAACACTTCACATGTTGCGTTTATATTTTTGTTCAGTATAGTAGAGCATAGTTCAGTACAGTACATTCGTGAACTCAACGATAGTGTGCTCGACTGTGTACTGTACTCTATTCCCACTCTACTGTACTGTATAACAAGATGGTGCCGACAGACACGGCCATCCTGTTTCAAGCTCCTAACCAACTTTACAGTATTTCTTTTTTTTCTTACATTATCTGCTCAGAACATTTCTAGTATTATTACCTACTTTTCAATTTTTGGGATGGAAAAATGCTCAGTGTTCACTTAAATGACTGAAACCAGATAAAGTATGTAGACAAGATAAGGAACAAATATGTTTTTTATAATATAATCTTTGAGAACTATCAATAGCTAGATTTCAGTAGCTAGATTTCCATCCAATTGGCGACAGATTTTCATGCGAATATTCTAGAATACAAATTTTCTCACCAGAGAAGTGTTTCCGTCGAAAAAGGCTGCACTTAATGACATTGTGCACATAAAAATACCTTTTGCGGTTATGTTCCCATGTACAGAATAAAAAATACAAGTTAAATGGGTTTCCATCGCATATATGCCTTAATTTCTCAAAAAATAAATAAGACTTAACTTTCATTTGACCCCATATTTGACATGCTCCTATGAACTTCACAGTTAGTGCTCATGGGTCCTTTTATATAGAAATGGCCATAGGCAAGAATTAACCAACTGCTCTGAATTCAAATGGCTTTTGCTATTGATGCTGTGACCCAAATACTAGTGTAACACTCAATACACACTCTCCAATACGTTCACAAGCAATGCAATGCATTCGGAAAGTATTCAGACCCCTTGACTTTTTCTACGTTACAGCCCAATTCTAAAATGTATAAAAGCATAATCCATTTTAGAATAAGGCTTTCCTCAATGTACACACAATACCCCATACTGTCAAAGCGAAAACAGGTTATACATTTTTGCACATTTCAAAAATATATAAAACAGAAACACCTCATTTGCATGAGTATTCAGACCCTTTGCTATGAGACTCGAAATTGAGCTCAGCTGCATCCGGTTTCCATTGATCATCCTTGAGATGTTTCTACAATTTGATTGGAGTCCACCTGTGGTAAATTCAATTGATTGGACATGATTTGGAAAGGCACAAACCTGTCTATATAAGGACCCACAGTTGACAGTGCATGTCAGAGCAAAAACCAAGCCATGAGGTCGAAGGAATTGTCCATTAAGCACCGAGAAAGGATTGTGTTGAGGCACAGATCTGGGGAAGGGTACCAAAACATTTCTGCAGCACTGAAGGTCCCCAAGAACACAGTTGCCTCAATCATTCTTAAATGGAAGAAGTTTGGAACCACCAAGACTCTTCCTAGAGCTGGCCGCCCGGCCAAACTAAGCAATCGGGGGAGAATGGTGGTCAGAGCTCTAGAATTTTTCTGTGGAGATGGGAGAACCTTCCAGAAGGACAACCATCTCTGCAGCACTCCAGCAATCAGGCCTTTATGGAAGTGGCCAGACAGAAGCCACTCTTCAGTAAAAGGCACAACAGCCCACTTGGAGTTTGCCTAAAGGCACCTATAGGACTCTGACCATGAGAAACAAGATTCTCTGGTCTGATGAAATGACGATTGAACTCTGGCATGAATGCCAAATGTCACATCTGGAGGAAACCTGGCACCATCCCTACGATGAGATGTGTTGGTAGCAGCATCCTGCTGTGGGGATGTTTTTCAGCGGCGGAGACTAGTTAGGATCGAGGGAAAGATGAACGGAGCAAAGTACAGAAAGATCCTTGATGAAAACCTGCTCCAGAGTGCTACGGTTCACAGACTGGGTCGAAGGTTCACCTTCCAACAGGACAACAACCCTAAGCATGCAGCCAAGATAATGCAGGAGTGGCTTCGGGACAAGTCTCTGAATGTCCTTGAGTGGCCCAGCCAGAGCCAGGACATGAACTCAATCGAACATCTCTGGAGAGACCTGAAAATAGCTGTGCAGCAACGCTCCCCATCCCACCTGATAGAGCTTGAGAGAATCTGCAGAGAAGAATGGGAGGAACTCCACAAATACAGGTGTACCAAGCTTGTAGCTTCATACACAAAACACGAGGCTGTAATCGCTGCCAAAGGTGCTTCAACAAAGTACTGAGTAAAGGATCTGAATACTTATGTAAATGTAATATTTCAATTTCTTTGTATTAATACACTTGCAAAAATGTCTGTTTTAGAATAAGGCTGTAAAGTAACAAAATGTGGAAAAAGTCAAGGGGTCTGAATACTTTCCGAATGCACTACATCTAGGCCTATACACCATAACACCATTGTGTCCAAAGAGCCATAGTGTAGTAGGATAGGATAATGGTTTTATGGATATTTCTGTCACATCCCCTCCAGTCAGTAAGACCTAAACCTGGTCACGGTAGTCATGTTTTCTACTGATCTGTGGGAGAGCTAGACGTGCACGCCAGGCTGACACCACACACACGATAGATCCACACACACACACACGAGATGCAAGCCACACAGACACACACCAGCCAGGCCTTTCAAGTGACCTTTTGTGTACAGTTACTGTAGTTTGGTGCATTTCTCAGCATTTATTTTGGCCGCCGGCCCTGCTGTGTGTTTCAGCGTATTGTTGTGAGAGGCTGGGCTGGCTGGCTGTCAGCAGGGCACCTGAGGTGAGACAAGCAGGCTAACTATATCACAAACTGATAGAAATTTGCATCAGTCAGCTACATGCAGTGAAAATGAGATGAACTCTGGTTCTTGTCTCATATACTGAAATTGTGCCAATTGTTTTGCCATCTTTAGTCTAGTCTTGTCTAGGGCCTTTTCTGTGTTGATATAAACACAGTCAATAGCTCTAACACCAGCTGAGAGCAGCGAGCCACATAAAATATGATCCAGTGAGACAAACACTATGGGTAATTTCCATGTAAAAGGACCCATGAGCACCAACATGTGAAGTTTATAGGAGCATGTCAAATTGGTTGTGAAATGAAAGCTAAGAGTCTATATTTTATATTGAAGGCAAACTGCAAATTCCACTATTGTGCCTAATCCTTATTGTGGCTAGCTTCACAACACATAACCCAGTCCGGTCGAGCCTCACTAGCAAGATGAAGCTAGCTGGCTGCTAATAACGTTAGCTTTGGGCAACAGGGTTAAGAAGCTGGTTAGCTATTTATTTTCATGAACTGAAGTTCAATTTCAATAGGCGAACAAGTGGCAACCTAGCTAATACTTACTCACAAGGATTCCTAAATCATTGCAAAATAATAATGAAAATGACTGCAGTTTCTACTGGTCAATGTTTTCAGGCTGGTTGTATTGGCGCTAGCAAGGTACCAAGCTAAAGCTAGCTACCCCAGAAGTTGCGGTTGAAAAAATGATGTTTTATTACCAACGTGGTATTGTAAACTCAACATTCGTGGCCGGTGTCTGCTGACTTTTTTTGTACAGCTTTGACAGTGCTACTGTACCTTTTTTGACACGCAAAGACCCAAACGGCATTCCATAGTATGCATGTCGTGAAGCTAACAACCTAACAAACATAAAAAGAAACGTCTTCTCACTGTCAACTACGTTGATTTTCAGCAAACTTAACATGTGTAAATATTTGTATGAACATAACAAGATTCAACAACTGAGACATAAACTGAACATGTTCCACAGACATGTGACTAACAGAAATGTAATAAAGTGTCCCTGAACAAAGGGGGGGTCAAAAGTAACAGTCAGTATATGGTGTGTCTACCAGCTGCATTAAATACTGCAGTGTGTCTCCTCCTCGTGGACTGCACCAGATTTGCCAGTTCTTGCTGTGAGATGCTACCCCACTCTTCCACCAAGGCACCTGCAAGTTCCCTGACATTTCTGAGGGGAATGGCCCTAGCCCTCACCCTCCGATCCAACAGGTCCCAGACGTGCTCAATGGGATTGAGATCCGGGCTCTTCGCTGGCCATGGCAGAACACTGACATTCCTGTCTTGCAGGAAATCACACACAGAACGAGCAGTATGGCTGGTGGCATTGTCATGCTGGAGGGTCATGTCAGGATGAGCCTGCAGGAAGGGTACCACATGAGGGAGGAGGATGTCTTCCCTGTAACGCACAGCGTTGAGATTGCCTGCAATGACAACAAGCTCAGTCCGATGATGCTGTGACACACCGCCCCAGACCATGACGGACCCTCCACCTCAAAAACGATCCCGCTCCAGATTACAGGCCTCGGTGTAACGCTCATTCCTTCAACGATAAACACGAATCCGACCATCACCCCTGGTGAGACAAAACCGCGACTTGTCAGTGAAGAGCACTTTTTGCCAGTCCTGTCTGGTCCAGTGGGTTTGTGCCCATAGGCGACGTTGTTGCCGGTATTGTAAGGCAATTCCTCACCAGACAACAGGCCTACAAGCCCTCAGTCCAGCCTCTCTCAGCCTATTGTGGACAGTCTGAGCACTGATGGAGGGATTGTAATTTCCTGGTGTAACTCGGGTTGTTGTTGTTGCCATCCTGTACCTGTCCCGCAGGTGTGATGTTCGGATGTACCGATCCTGTGCAGGTGTTGTTACACGTGGTGTGCCACTGCGAGGACGATCAGCTGTCCGCCCTATAGCACTGTCTTAGGCATCTCACAGTACGTTGCAATTTATTGCCCTGGCCACATCTGCAGTCCTCATGCCTGCTTGCAGCATGCCTAAGGCACGTTCACGCAGATGAGCAGGGACCCTGGGCATCTTTCTTTTGGTGTTTTTCAGTCAGTAAATAGGCCTCTTTAGTGTCTTAAGTTTTCATAACTGTGACATTAATTTCCTACCGTCTGAAAGCTGTTAGTGTCTTAACGACCGTTCCACAGGTGCATGTTCATTAATAGTTCATGGTTCATTGAACAAGCACGGGAAACAGTTTAAACCCTTTACAATGAAGATCTGTGAAGTTATTTGGATTTTTATAAATTATCTTTAAAAGACAGGGTCCTGAAAAGGGGACGTTTCTTTTTTTGCTGAGTTTAGCAGCTATTACTGTGTAACTCCAGTAGGGCAACATTGGAAAAATAGCGCACTTGGTAATGTTACCCGGTGCTCGACCAGTCGGCGAAAGCCAACATCACCCAAAACAGGGAACGGTTGATTGTCAAGGGCAATGAATTCCATTATCTTGGCTTTAATGGATTTCACCTTTTAGTTGTCTCTGAAATTTTGGTACTCTTTCAAATGACTGCTTGACTGCTCGATCCACACTGCAGACATTGTGGGCTAGTTTAGGAATTCTGAGTTGCACGTAATTGCGCAAACTTTTACGTGGTGTCATTACGTCATGTACCTTCGTTATATAGGTATGCACGTCAGCTTTGACATCGGTTTTGCACATCGGGCGTTAAACTAGACACCGATATGTTCACCGATATATTGTGCATCCCTACTTATTTATATAACCCTCTTAGGCCTCACTTCCCCCTATCTGAGATATCGACTGCAGCCCTCATCCTCCACATGCAACACCCGTTCTGCCAGTCACATTCCGCTAAAAGGTCCACAAAGCACACACATCCCTGGGTTGCTCCTCTTTTCAGTTGACTGCAGCTAGCGCCTGGAACGAGCTGCAAAAAACACCCAAACAGGACAGTTTTATCTCAATCTCTTCATTCAGAGACTCAATCTTGGACACTCTTACTGACACTTGTGGCTGCTTCACGTGATGTATTGTTGTCTCTACCTTCTTGCCATTTGTGTGGATGTCTGTGCCCTACAAAATGTTTGTACCATATTTGTCCTGCTACCATGTTGTGCTACTGCCATGTTGTGTTGCTACCGTGTTGTTGTCATGTGTTGCTGCCATGCTGTGTTGTCTTAGGTCTTTATGTAGTGTTGTGGTGTCTCTTGTCGTGATGTGTTACTTGTCCTAACATTTTTTATCCCAGCCCGTCCCGGCAGGAGGCATTTTGCCTTTTGGTTGGCCGTCATTGTAAATAAGAATTTGTTCTTAAATGACTTACCTAGTTATTTACATGTTTTTTTTTTGTTTTTTTTTTACAGAAATCTATAGAACATCACTCAGATGAAAAATAATATAACATTCAAAATGGGTGAACCTTTCCTTTAAGACATGACTGATGTTGTGCTGTAGAATGTGTGAATTTTGTCTCGTGTAATAAATTCTAAACATTAGTTCATACTGGATTAAGCGTACATTTTCATTAACTAACTTCGTTAGTTATGCTATATCTTCCCTATCATATGTGAAAAACGAGGCGTATGATGTACCAGAAGGAATTTCTGGCAAAACGCATTTCGATTCTTTTTAAAAGTTTATGTTCAAATGGCTCTCCTGGTACTTCACAGGAGAGCCATTTGAACGTAAACTTTTAAAAAGAATCGAAATGCGTTTTGCCAGAAATGCCTTCTGGTACATGCAAACTTTCATGTGCCTTAATAACAAACTTGTATGCCATCTGTAAATACGAGAAGAAAAAAAATCCTAGTTGGTTTCACGCTAGCCATGATTGGCTGAGATAATGAGTGGGCTGGACATGCCGGGAGATGAGTTCGTATTGGTCTGCCAGGTAGCAAACTTCTGTCTATTTGAGCTGTGTAGGTAATCCAGTCTAACCTAGCTTTTATTATATAAAAATATTAACAGTCTGAAGTTTACATACACCTTAACCAAATACCTTTAAAAACTCAGTTTTTCACAATTCCTGACATTTAATCCTAGTCAACATTTCCTGTCTTAGGTCAGTTAGGATCACCACTTTAATTTTAAGAATGTGAAATGTCAGAATAATAGTAGAGAATGATTTATTTTAACTTTTATTTCTTTCTTTCATCACATTCCCAGTGGGTCAGAAGTGTACATACACTCAATTAGAATTTGGTAGCATTGCCTTTAAATTGTTTAACTTGGGTCAAACGTTTCAGGTAGCCTTCCACCATCTTCCCACAATAAGTTGGGTGAATTTTGGCCCATTCCTCCTGGCAGAGCTGGTGTAAGTGAGTCAGGTTTGTAGGCCTTCTTGCTCGCACACACTTTTTCAGTTCTGCCCACAAATGTTCTATAGGATTGAGGTCAGAGCTTTGTGATGGCCACTCCAATACCTTGACTTTTTTGTCCTTAAGCTATTTTGCCACAACTTTGGAAGTATGCTTGGGGTCATTGTCCATTTGGAAGACCCATTTGCGACCAAGCTTTAACTTCCTGACTGACGTCTTGAGATGTTGCTTCAATATATCCACATAATTTTCCTGCCTCATGATGCCATCTATTTTGTGAAGTGCACCAGTCCCTCCTGCAGCAAAGCACCCCCACAACATGATGCTGCCACCCCCGTGCTTCACGGTTGGGATGGTGTTTCTTGGCTTGCAAGCCTCCCCCTTTTTCCTCCAAACATAACAATGGTCATTATGGCCGAACAGTTAAATTTTTGTTTCATCAGACCAGAGGACATTTCTCCAAAAAGTACGATCTTTGAACCCATGTGCAGTTGCAAACTGTAGTCTGGCTTTTTTATGGCGGTTATAGAGCAGTGGCTTCTTCCCTGCTGAGCGGCCTTTCAGGTTATGTTGATATAGGACTCGTTTTACTGTGGATACAGAAACTTTTTTACCGGTTTCCTCCAGCATCTTCACAAGGTCCTTTGCTGTTGTTCGGGGATTGATTTGCACTTTTCGCACCAAAGTACGTTCAACTCAAAGCTTCCTTCACTCATGCTGCCAAACATACCCTCGTAAAACTGACCATCCTACCGATCCTCGACTTCGGTGATGTAATTTACAAAATAGCCTCCAATACACTACTCAACAAACTGGATGCAGTCTATCACAGTGCCATCCGTTTTGTTACCAAAGCCCCATATACCACCCACCACTGCGACCTGTACGCTCTCGTAGGCTGGCCTTCGCTTTACACTCGTCGCCATATCCACTGGCTCCTGGTCATCTACAAGTCCACCCTTCTTCCGTCATCATATTTGACAGGAAAGCCAAAATGCTCCCATACATGACTTATATGAAGCGGGAGGCTTTTCCAGTTCTTCAGCTCCTCCGCTGCCATGGCTGTCACTGCTCTTTTTTCTTCTTTGCAACGCGAGCATCCAGGATTGATTCACTGAGATTCAACATGCCCCGTTCATGTGTACCGTACACAACTGCTTTTTAAAAATACAATTAACCTTCAGAGTAAAACACAGCACGCATCGGTCTTGTCTTTATCTTTCACTGCAACTCTGCATTGAGATTCAGGGAATTATTACTTTAAAAAGTAACAGTGGCAGTAAAACTGTATTTCACACTATGATGTTTAAACTTTGCAATTGATCCACGGTTCACATGCCGAACCATGGGGGGTGATCCGTATGGATCAACTACGGTCCGTTACACCACTAGTAACTATCCATTTTCTCCCCCATCACTAGGCAATAGCGTAGTATATCACAATGTTTTATGGGTACATAATCACGATAGGACAAAGGTTGACATCGCCCAACCCTAGGAGAAGACATGAGGAAGTGGGTCAGGCCAAGCCAGACATACTCAAGCAGAAAGCCTGGAGGGGCTGCAAGCACCACCGCACTGGCTGATGGGATGACTGGAGTGTGTGTGTCATGCTGTGTGAAACAGATGTCTAAGGGATTGGTGAGAGGGCAAAACCTGCCATGGGGTTGGGAGGAGAGGGATTGTGGGTTCACACCCCCCTCTCTGCTTCCTATTTCAACAGGGTTCAGAAATGGGGAAATGGTCATGTGACATACTCAGCTGCCATGGAGTGAAGGAATATCCCCCTTCTTTCAAATACCCCCCGTTCTGTCTTTTGACAGCCCTGCCCCGCCTGTTTCCCAGCTCTCTCGCACCCCCCCCCACACATTCCCCACATGCCTCGTCCCATCCCCTAGTCAGCCTGAGATGCTGCTATTTATGCTGCCCTGCTTTGCTGAGGCTACAGAAACATAATATACGCAATATAGCAGAGGTTTAGAGTCCACATTACATACACTGACTGCTGCAGGACAGACACAGTGTGTGTGTGTGTGTCTGTGATGGATCCATATGAAGTATATTATTGATTACCCAATATCCAGAGTGTGCATTTGTGTTGGAGAAGGTCAAGAGTTGGTTCTGTCATGGCACGAAGCAAATAAGTGAACATGACATATCAGCATGACATTTTTAGGCAAGGACCTGCCTCCACAGCCGCGTGGCTCAGCTGTGGCTGCAGTGGCTAACTACTTTAGCTAGCTAGTCTTTAGATCTCCCACCAGTCTGCTGCTTGTCTGACAGTCTATTACTCACACACACTGCTCAGCTGAGGTGACTGAACAGGCCACGGTGGACTCTCTCTCACACACACACACAAACAAAAACAAGGCATTGCGCCAATCTGTGCTGTGTAATTACACAATGATGGACTGAACCACCTCAATTATGGAGCCTCTCTCTCTATGCGAAGCTAGCAGCACACCAGGGTATCTCGGTTCACACACTGCTAACTGGCTGAGCCAAAGAGGCAGTTATTACGAAGCTACAAATTAACAGGGCTAATGTGGCTAATGCTAAATATTGCAAGTAAATGTTGCAGCTACTTTTCACATGGCACAGACAATCAAGGCCACCGACTAGTTTGAAACAAAACTGACCTAGAATGAGTGGAATCAATGTTTTTTGTTGTCAATGTTATTTTATATAATTGAATAGCCTGACCAAAGTTTAAGCCTAACATGCAAACCTCACTGGCCACATTGCACGAGTGTCTACGTAGCCAAGAGCTAAAATAGAACTTGGTTCGATTTGAGACGCTCAATGCTCTGCAAGTCCCCTCATTGGATATCAGGAAGATACAAACCCACATGGATGCTTGAAGGACAAACGAGGAGAGATTAATTAAAGATAACAAGCAAGTAATCAAATCAAACTTTATTTGGCACATGCGCCGAATACAACAAGTGTAGACTTTACCGTGAAATGCTTACTTACAAGCCCTTAACCAACAGTGCAGTTCAAGAAGAAGAAAATATTTACCAAGTAGGCTAAAATAAAAAGTAACAATAAGAATAACAAGGCTATATACAGGGGGCACCGGTACCGAGTCAGTGTGCAGGGGTACAGGCTAGTTGAGGTAATCTCTAAATGTAGGTGGGTGCGAACTGACTACGCATAGGTAACAAACAGACAGCGAGCAGCAGCAGTGTACAAGGGGGGGGGGTCAATGTAAATTGTCCAGTCTAATGGCTTGGGGGTAGAAGCTGTTGAGGAGCCTTTTGGTCCTAGACTTGGCGCTCCGGGACCGCTTGCCTTGTGGTAGCAGAGAAAACAGTCTATAACATGGGTGACTGGAGTCTGACAATTTTATAGTCTTTCCTCTGACACCGCCCATTATATAGGTCCTGAATGGCAGGAAGCTGACCACTTTCATATTGAGCGAGTCACTGGTACATCCTGCTTTAGTTTTTGGGAATCAGGAGGATAGAATTATGGTCAGATTTGCCAAATGGAGGGTAGGGGAGAGCTTTGTATGCATCTTTGTGTGTGGAGTAAAGGTGGTCTAGGATTTTTTCCCCCCTGGTTGCACATGTGACATTCTGGTAAAACTTTGGTAAAAACTGATTTAAATTTAAACTCCCAGGCCTCTGGGAGCGCCGCTTCTGGGTGAGCATTTTCTTCTTTGGTTATGGCCTTATCAAGTTGCCTGAGAGTGGTCTTAGTGCCAGCTTCGCTTTGTGGTGGTAAACAGATGGCTATGAATAATACAGATGAGAACTCTCTTGGTAGATAGTGTGGTCGACAGCTTATCATAAGGTACTCTACCTCAGGCGAGCAATACCTCGAGACTTTAATATTAGACATTGCGCACCAGCTGTTATTGACAAAAAGACACACACCCCCCCACCCCTTGTCTTACCAGAGGTAGCGTCTCTGTTCTCCTGGTGCATGGAAAATTCCGCCAGCTCCATATTGTCAGTTTCTTCGTTCAGCCACGTCTCGGTGAAACATAAGATGTTAGTTTTTAATGTCCCGTTGGTAGGATAATCTTAATAGTAGGTCATCAATTGTATTTTCCAACGATTGCACGTTAGCAAGGAGAATGGAAGGCATTTGGAGTTTGCTCGCTCGCTTCTGGATTCTCAGAAAGATCCCCGATCTGCGTCCCCTTTTCTGGCGTCTTTTCTTCACGCAAAAGGCGTGGATCTGGGCCTGTTCCAGTGAAAGCAGGAAATCCTTCTCGTCAGACTCGTTAAAGGAAAAAGTTTCTTTCAGGCCGCGGTGAGTAATCGCTTTTCTGATGTCCAGAAGATATTTTCGGTCATAAGAGACGGTAGCAACACTATGTACACAATAAGTTAAAAAATAAGTTAGACAAAACGCAAAAAGAAAAACAAAATTGCACAATTGGTTGGGAGAATGTAAAACATCAGCCATGTTCTTCGGCGCCATCTTTTCAGTTGGCCAGTTGTAATAACAGTGTGCAAACACATTGCCTCATTGAGGCTAATACTGTTTTCAATCTATCTGAAGCTGGTGGATGTAACGAGATGGATCAGATGGATGAAACATTGAGACGACTCAGGGTTGAGAGCCCAGGCCCATGCAGTCTACTCTGCACAGGCCAGGCTGTGGAGAGCTGTTGCTAGTGTACTCCTCTGGCTGGCTGGGTCCACCCTAAACTGCAGTACAGCAAATGAGCACCTTTACAAATGCCACAATACACAAAAAGCCCAGGGAGGAATTTTCTTTACATAAAAGCTCTAAAACAGGATGGCTTTGAATGGCTTGACTTTGAGAAGAAAATAAGAGGTTTGTCCCTCCATCCCAAAAGAAGTACAAATGCAAGAGTGGATGCATTTAGCGCAAGAACAAATAGGCCTATTGAGGTGCAAGAGTGAAACAAACTGACAAATACTTCCATTGGTCTTCATCTAATCAACCGGTCAGGTAAAATAAAACTGTTCAATCAACGACCACTGTAAATAGAAATGCTTCAATATGAGACACGATCAGTCAGAGTTTGTTTTGTGATCAGCACAGCCAAAACAATTGAAGCTGAGATAACATTCAATATAACATCCCCGTAGTCGTGTAATTACTGTTGATGTGACCAGGTGTGTGTTGGTTTAAGCTACCTGATTGTTCCTTGTCTAGTTCTCCATGTAAATAATCTGCATCTTCAGAAGAGCCTTGGCTCCTCCAGCTTGTGTTTCCCATCTAGGGGTCCTGTCGTCCTCCGTTCAGACACTTGGTCCAGGTTGTCCAATTTGACTCAATCTTGAGTTACTGTCCAACCACTGTTTACAGTCAGCTCAGGGGAATGTAGGCTAGGCTACCTAGATGATGATCACCAACAAATTCACAGAGAAGTCATTTCACAACTGTTGTTGACAGTCAAGCTGCTGCTGTAAGTGTGATGAACTCCACACTTCACGTAGACAGAAGATTGGCCAATTCACAGTCTACGTGTGTCCATGTTAGTCACTCACTGAACTGCCGTCCTTAGACCACAAAACATGGGCAGAAAGATCATAGAAATAGAATATCCTTAACGATGAGCTGGCTCAAAAGTTTCCCTGAATCACGAGAGAGGTTGAAGAAGAATCCTGTAAAAGTATTGAGAAATATGGCTTCAGGAGTCATGTACTCCAGTCTCCTTTAGCAGAGGTTCTTAGTAAACAAGTCCAGGCCAGTCATCAAGGGAAGCAAGTCTATGACTGTCTGTATCAGTGACATCCAGAGAAGGCTTAATTGAATATTGATTGACATTTAGACCTAAGGGGTCAGAGGTCAGGTCCATGATGTAAACACAGGGATCAAATCACTTGGTCCTACTGCATCAAATGACCGAACACCACAGATAACCAGGAATTCATTGGAACCGGAGTGGATGCTGGATGTTGCACAACCCCTGAGAGAAGTCACTTCAGTGCTAAAAGGATCTGCACAAGAGAGATTTCATAAAAGAGTACAGGGTTGCAACTCCTAGCACAATTTCTTACTGGGCTCCCCAACTGATGCCAAAAGCGCAACAGTGTCCTCAGTAGCTACTGTAAAGCACTCTGACCAACATTTACTGTTGGAAAAAGACTGCTTTCCTCCAATGTAGTATTCAGCTCTGCATTGCTCTCCTCCATCTATTTGTTTATCCCATCCTTGGTTCCTCCAGATAGGACAGTACTCAGTCAGCAACTCCATTCCAACCAAGCCTCCAGTCGGTTTCCGCCCTCACTGGCTCCCCCTCACACACTTGTGCTGTAATTGTGTTTGGGAGCGCACCATCTAAGGTCTATAGAGTAAGTGCAAGTCTCTCATTCCAAGGGACAGCTAAAATACTAAAATTGCAGCACCACGGCTTATAGCTGAGCACTCTTTCAGTCACCAAAACCTACATGAACCATGTGAGACACCCTGTAGTCATAACAGCTACTTTGTATCGTTTGTAGCACACTGGAGGAGAATATCTCTAGTCTATACAGTGCAGCAGAGGCAAAATATATGTATTTCTTTTATGTCGTCACTGTGCTACCTGCTCATCCAGACAACTTGTGGTCTGGTCTGTAAGGTGTGCACGCATGCACACACAGCTAGGGGTAGGGCAGGCAGAGAGGCTAAAATAAGGAAAAGATGGATCAGTTACGCTGTGGCCGGCTGCTCCATTGGCTCTCTCCGGTCAGACAGAAGTCACTGAGCTAATTAGAAAGCCTGTGTTTCTACACTGACACTATTACTAACAGTGACATGACATACCACCACCACCACTACCCACTTACATCAGCTTTCTCTATGGGGGGAAATAGCCTCAAACAACAACATACTCCTAGATACAGTCATATGAATAGTTCAGCCCAGGCAGCACTCACTACCTTCCACCTTATCTGTGACGAACTGGACCCAAAACTACAACAGTCTGTTTACTGTGGAGGATGTTGATGTTACCCAATGTGCCTTTCTTAATTGCCCCAGAGAGGGTAAATAAAGTTGTATTGAATCCAAGGTTTTCCTAGATAAGGGAAAATGTCTGTCCCTACCTATGAGAGATAATTCCTAATTCCCTCTAAAGTTGAATTTTGTACCAAGACAACACAAAACAGAATACTTAAAGCTACATTCAATGTGTCAGAATTGTATCGCTGCTGTTACTAAAGTTAAAAGTAATCCCTTGCTGGCCCATTTACACAGTTCCCCCTCCCCCCAGGGAAATAAGTTCTTGTTGAAATTCTATAAACTAAAAATATAGCCTCAAGAACAACTGTCACAGCAACAAACATTTACAGGCACAAAAGGAATTTCAACAGGCAAACACACACTGCGTGTAGTAGTGCAATGGATCCCCATTAATTGAAAGCACTTCAAACAGCCAGGAACCTAAATTCTTCTGAGAAATAAGACAAGCAGCACACACACACGTTTAAAAGCGGGAACCGGGTTACCGGGATTTCCCGCCCAAACCCACTCCCATTTCCCGGGATAAATAACTGCGAGATACCAGTAAATGATTTATACAAACAGTATGACGTGAAGTCGAACTGTTAAATTACATCAAATGTCTAAAATCTGGCTTCTCCATGGCCTTCTCTGCATGATCTCTGCAATCATCAACACTTAGTATGTGTCTGTGAGTGTGTGCACTTTTGTAATAGCCTATCATAAACTCAGCAAAAAAAGAAACGTCCCTTTTTCAGGACAGTCTTTCAAAGATAATTCATAAAAATCCAAATAACTTCACAGATCTTCATTGTAAATGGCTTAAACCTCTTAAGGATCATTGGGGCGCTAGTTGAATTATAAAACATTCATCAATATACAAGTGTTGCATAGTCATCAAAAGCTTAGAGTCTTGGCAATATCACAGCGTTGTCAGATTTCAAATAGGCTTTACAGCGAAAGCACAACCTGCGCAGGTCTCACAAAACACATAAAAGAGCTAAAATAAATCGCTTACCTTTGATGATCTTCTGCTGAGGGCAATCCGTAGTGTCCAAGCAAGACAATCCATGTTTCTTTTGTTAGAAAAAGTTTATATCCATAAATCTCTGTTTGGTTGGCGTGTTATGTTCAGAAAATCCACCATCTACTCGCCCATTGAACAGTGAAGAGAAAGCGTTCAAATTATACCTATCAACTTTGCCCAAGTTATCCTTAGGTATACTTTTATGTATATTAACGATTATATTTCACACGGATAGTATCCTAAACGATAGAAAAGGAAAATACAGAGGAGCGTGCTCACGGTCTCGCGCACCAAAAACTGAAGTGACTTCCTCACTCCTCTTACAAATTCTTCTTCTGTTCGGTTGTCTTCCATGATAAACGCATGAAACCTTGTCTAAAGACTGTTGACATCTAGTGGAAGCCATAGGTACTGCAATCTGGGTCCTATTTTACAGAGAATCCCATAGACAGGCATTGAAATTGAGGGCATGTCACAACAACAAAAAAGAATCCGGACAGAAATTCCTCAGGTTTTCACCTGCCATATCAGTTCTGTTATACTCACAGACATTATTTTAACAGTTTTAGAAACTTCAGAGTGTTTCCTATGAGGGCTAGGGCCATTCCACCCAGAAATGTCTGGGAACTTGCAAGTGCCTTGGTGGAAGAGTGGGGTAATCATCTCACAGCAAGAATTGGCAAATCTGGTGCAGTCCATGAGGAGGAGATGCACTGCATTACTTAATGCAGCTGGTGGCCACACCAGATACTGACTGTTACTTTTGATTATGACCCCACCTTTGTTCAGGGACACATTATTTATTTTCTGTTAGTCACATGTCTGTGGAACTTGTTCAGTTTATGTCTCAATTGTTGAATCTTGTTATGTTCATACAAATATTCACATATGTTAAGTTTGCTGAAAATAAACACAGTTGACAGTTCTAGGAAGATTTTTTTTGCTATATTGTTTATGCATATTATTTGTGTTGAAACTGTACACCTTGAAATGCAGCTAGGTCTACAAAATTGGCTCCAAGTTTTGAGCTACCGATAGGGTAGGCCCACCTACTTTAATAATTCAAAAAATGTTGGCTGTGTAGCAGAGCTTCACTAAAAGTAATGCCACCAAGGCAGGCAGAATGCAACATCTGCAAGCACAGAATAAAATGTAGCCTATAGGTGGTTCGACAAGTGGATTGATCGGACAGGTCTACACCCCCAACACTTGCAGGCAAGTCCAGAGACGGGGCTTCAGTAAGTGCAGAGAGGTCTTTAGCAATCACCGGGCGATATATCAAAGTAATTCTAATGTATGTTATAACGTGATGTTCCAAATGCCTGTTTCTTCGCAGGTTTTATGAGGCGGCAGGTAGCCTAGTGGTTAGAGCGTTGGGCCAGTAAACGGAAGGTTGCTGGATCGAATCCCCGAGCAGATAAGGTAAAAATCTGTCGTTCTGCCCCTGAACTGTTCCCCGCTAGGCAGTCATTGTAAATGTAAACTGCCTTGCGTAGTTAAAAAATGGTCTCGTCTCCTTCAGTGCTGTGTGCACTTTCACTCGCAAGCAGACACCAAGCCCCTCACAATAACAAAGAGGAAATTAAATGTCTTCCTCTGACAACAAGCAGTTTCAACATGCTATTTGCATTTGAGGCTTGGTCCAACAGAATCAGTCATATGGACACTGAAAAACATGGAGACATTATTTTACAGTAATATAACTTTTTTTAACGATACTCTGTGCTAACTCCCAAAAAACAGAGCAGACCATACTAAAATGGGTGTATCAACGAACATGATTGTGGAAAATGTTCTGTCGTGGGCGGCATTGCAGGTGTCACGTACCACTAGCAGCATTTTAGACTTGTGCTCAGGGCTCTAAACCCCCCCTAATTTAAAAAGTAAGGAGCACCAGACAAAATAAATATGTTTTAACTGCAAATTAATGTCTTATTCTTAATTGCCATCAGTTGTTACCTTGATATAGAACGCATCACTAGAGAGTGGGCTACACAGAATTAAAACAACTTAATAATTGTATTCAAAAGTGAAACTGCAAACACATTTACATAGGTCATAAGTTTTGGACAGACAAATTTAGAAAAACAGAACAGTGATTGTATTTAAATATGGTTTGCTGTTGCACTTTTGCAGTGCAATCGGAAAGTATTCAGACCCCTAGACTTTTTCCACATTTTGTTACGTTACAGCCTTACTTTAAAATGGATTAATTACAACCTCAATTCTTCTTGGGTATGACGCTACAAGCTTGGCACATCTGTATTCGGGGAGTTTCTACCATTCTTCTCTGCAGATCCTCTCAAGCTCTGTCAGGTTGGATGTGGAGCGTCGCTACACAGCTTTTTTCAGGTCTCTCCAGAGATGCTCGATCGGGTTCATGTCCGGGCTCTGGCTGAGACTTGTCCAGAAGCCACTCCTGCATTGTCTTGGCTGTGTGCTTAGGGTTGTTGTCCTGTTGGAAGGTGAACCTTCGCCCCAGTCTGAGGTCCTGAGCGTTCTGGAGAAGGTTTTTGTCAAGGAGCTCTCTGTAAATTGCTCCGTTCATCTTTCCCTCAATCGTGACTAGTCTCCCTGTCCCTGCCACTGAAAAACATCCCCACAGCATGATGCTGCCACCACCATGCTTCACCGTAGGGATGGTGCCAGGTTTCCTCCAGACGTGGCGCTTGGCATTCAGGACAGAGTTCAATCTTGGTTTCATCAGACCAAAGAATCTTGTTTCTCATGGTCTGAGTCCTTTAGGTGACTTTTTGCAAACTCCAAGCGGGCTGTCATGTGCTTTTTACTGAGGAGTGGCTTCCGTCTGGCCACTCTACCATAAAGGCCTGATTGGTGGAGTGCTGCAGAGATGGTTGTCCTCCTGGAAGGTTCTCCTATCTCCATAGAGGAACTCTGGAGCTCTGTCAGAGTGACCATCGGGTTCTTGTTCACCTCCCGGACAAAGCCCTCCCCCGATTTCTCAGTTTGGCCAGGCGGACAGCTCTAAGAAGAGTCTTGGTGGTTCTAAACTTCTTCCATTTAAGAATTATGGAGGTCACTGTGTTCTTGGGGACCTTCAACATTACAGAAATGTTTTGGTACCCTTCCCCAGATCTGTGCCTCGACACAATACGGTCTCAGAGCTCTACAAGACCATTCCTTCAACCTTATGGCTTGGTTTTTGCTCTGACATGCACTGTCAACTGTGGGACTTTATATAGACAGGTGTGTGCCTTTCCAAATCATGTCCAATCAATTGAATTTATCACAGGTGGAGTCCAATTATCATCAAGGATGATCAATGGAAACAGGATGCACCTGACCTCATTTTCGAGTCTCATAACCAAGGGTCTGAATTAGAGGTTGACAGATTATTGGAGTACCAAAAAAAGCAGATACCGATTAATCGGCCGATTATATATATATTTATTTGTAATAATGACAATTACAACAATACTGAATGAACAATGAACACTTATTTTAACTTAATATAATACATAAATAAAATCCATTTAGTCTCAAATAAATAATGAAACATGCTCAATTTGGTTTAAATAATGCAAAAACACAGTGTTGGAGAAGAAAGTAAAAGTGCAATATGTGCTATGTAAAAAAGCTCAAGTTTAAGATCCTTGCTCAGAACATATGAAAGCTGGTGGTTCAATATTTCTAGTTCTTTAATATTCCCAGTTAAGAAGTTTTAGGTTGTAGTTATTTTAGGAATTATGACGCGTCAACTATTTCTCTCTATACCATTTGTTTTTCATAAACCTTTGACTATTGGATTTTCTTATAGGCACTTTAGTATTGCCAGCCTAATCTTGGGAGTTGATAGGCTTGAAGTCATAAACAACGCTGTGCATCAATCATTGCTAAGAGCTGCTGGAAAACGCAGTAAAGTGCTGTTTGAATGAATGCTCACGAGCCTGCTGCTGCCTACCACCGCTCAGTCAGACTGCTCTATCAAATATCAAATCAGACTTAATTATATAAACAACACAGAAATACGAGCCTTTGGTCATTAATATGGTCAAATTCGTAAAAAACTATCATTTCGAAAATAAAGCGTTTATTCTTTCAGTAAAATACAGAACCGTTCCGTATTTTATCGAACGGGTGGCAACTTTAAGTCTAAATATTGCTGTTACATTGCACAACCTTCAATGTTAGGTCATAATTATGTAAAATCCAGGGAAATTAATTACGGTCTTTCTTAAGAAGAAATGGTCTTCAGTTTGCAACGAGCCAGGCAGCGCAAACTGTTGCATATACCCTGACTCTGCTTGCACTGAACGCAAGAGAAGTGACACAATTTCCCTAGTTAATATTGCCTGCTAACATGAATCGGCCATGCCAATTAATCGGTCGACCTCTAGTCTGAATACTTATGTAAATAAGGAATCTGTTTTTTTTATTTGTAATATAGTTGCAAACATTTCTAAAAACCTGTTTTCACTTTGTCATTATGGGGTATTGTGTCTAGCTTGATGACGATTTAATAATATTTAATCAATTTTAGAATAAGGCTGTAACGTAACAAAATGTGGAAAAAGTCAAGGGGTCTGAATACTTTTCAAAGGCACTGTACATACACTCTCTCCCTTTAGTTCAAGTATTGCCCTGGACAAATGATCTCCTGACCTATTACCAAGCTCTCTGAAGATTCCTCTTACAGCCCACACAGACACCCTTTAATCTTTCCTTCATTCCCTCTCTCTCTGGGGAACGAAACATGTGCTTTTCTCCATCTCTCCTACAGTAGCTACACATCCAGTCCCTGTGCCACTGGTGTGCCTCAGCTTAGTTTGTTTCCATGGTGCCCAGGCTGGGCCTAGTCCCTCTTTCCAGCTTACTTGCATCCAACATAGTGCGTCTGTTTGCCCTGCGGGGACAGATCTGGAATTGATGGACACATATAGAACAGAGCGGCAAAGACAGCAGACTGAACAGGTGACCTGGTAAACATGTGCAGGCGGACAAACCCCAAGGGACCAGCCAGGCAGCCACACATGGCATTCAGTCGTTCTCATAAAGCAGAAAACATTTACTATATTCGGAAAGTATTCAGACCCCTTGACTTTTTCAAAAATGTTCCAACCTTATTCTAAAGTGGACTAAATCGTTTTTTTCTCATCAATCTAAACACAATACTCCACAATGACAAAGTGAAAACAGGTTTTTAGAAACCTTTGCAAATGTATTATAAATAAAAAAAAGAAATACCTTATTCACATAAGTATTCAGACCCTTTGCTATGACACTCAAAACTGAAAAAGCTTAGGTGCATCCTGTTTCCATTGATCATCCTTGAGATGTTTCTAAAAAAACTTGGGAGTCCACCTGTGGTAAATGTAATTGACTGGACATGATTTTGAAAGGCACACACCTGTCTATATAAGGTCGACAGTGCATGTCAGCACAAAAAACAACCAAAGGAATAGTCCGTAGAGCTCAGAGACAGGATTGTGTGAATCTTTATTTATGGATAAAACGCAGCCTTTAATATCATATCACTCTGTCATACATATATATATACATCCAGGGCAGCCCAGACAATCAACCTGGTCTCAGAGCATTTAGTATTATTCTGTACGTAAATCCATGACACTCCATTTAGTATGATAAGTTTTGAGTCGAATGGTATGCCATTTTGTATGATATTTATAATTTGTATTATGTTACGAACTTGCTAAACATAAATGTAACGAATTCTAGCTAGGTGGCCAACGTTAGCTAGCTTGCTAACGTTAGCGAGGCTAGGGGTTAAGTTTAGGAGTTATGTTAAAGGGTTAGCTGACATGCTAAGTAGTTGCTAAAAAGTAGTATGTAGTTAAAGTGGCTAAAAAGCTTAAGTTGTTCGTAATGAGATTCAAACTGCTACCTTTGGGTTGCTAGACGTTTGTGTTATACACCCACCCTGCCTTAAGTAACCATACCAAACATAACATACTAAATAGTGTCTCGGATTTACGTCCAGAATAATACGAAATGATCTTAGACCAGGTTGAAACAATCCAATGGTTCAGCTACTGCCATAATAACTAATTGACATACAGTCGGAAACTTGACGTCTGTTTGGACGGCCGTCTCTCTGTGGACAACACACTCCCACCACTGCCCAATGTGTGGTGTCAAGAGGCGAAACGGAGAGACAGCTGGAGGGGTGGGATACTAGAGGCGATGTAGCCAGGCCTCCCATTGTACTGAACGCCATATTCATAGATAAGGATGCCTTCGCTTTATATTATATATAGATACCTTTTGCGTCGCAATGTGGACACTGTAAATATTGTGCCAGACACTGCTGCAACAAATGTCATTGCAAAGCAGACATGCCACGTGCACAATGGAAAGACAATTTGACAACACAGGGAGGGCATTAGTCCGATGAGATTGCAACCCCAGTTAAAGCTGGAGGTTAAATTGAGTTACTTAGCTTGCAAATAAGTTGTCCAGCACACAATATATGCTTGCTTGCTGTGTGGCGTTGTCCCACTGGTCTAGGCTAAGCTAACATTAACTAGCAAACATCTGCAAAGGAGAAAGGTATCTAGATAAAGTTGAGCTAGCTAATATTTAGTCATTTCTTCGAGTACTAGCA
This sequence comes from Hucho hucho, assembly GCA_003317085.1. Taxonomy (NCBI): domain Eukaryota; kingdom Metazoa; phylum Chordata; class Actinopteri; order Salmoniformes; family Salmonidae; genus Hucho; species Hucho hucho. The sequence continues at coordinate 349,503 of QNTS01000251.1, read as the reverse complement.
ACAGAAGTGGAAGTTAGTAACGTTACTATCTTGCAAGCTAAGGAAGAGCGCTCGCGCTAACGTTAGTTACCTAGAATGTTGTTGGTCAACATACGCTAACTAGCGAGCTTTTCTACACCGTTATCCCGACACAGCCATGGTGTGGAAAACCCGTTTACTCTACTGGGTAAGAGAGGGAAAACTATCCCCTGGCTGCACACCAACATTTTCCTATGGAAAATATTTGAGGACTCCCGGACGCAACGAGACCCCCAAGCCGGGCCTACCCGTCCCCAATGTGTGTGATATCCCAGTCCCCGGCATGGAGCAGTGGTAAGAGGAGCAGGTCGGCTGGACTGCTTACCTTGCTTGCTCTCTATTTTCCCCGACATTTCGTCGCCAGCAGTGATTTCACTCGCACTAAAAACAACAAGAAACCGTCGCGCCGTGTCTCCCTCAATTATTTCCACATGATTGGTTCACACGTGTCCGTGAGATGAATTCGCTGGAGGTACGAGACCAGATTTGTGGCACACACATGTACGTGAAACGATGTCTTAAACTGTTTCTTGTCGGGTCTCCAAGCAATTTTCACTGAGCGAGGAGCGGACACCAACACAGCACTACCGTGAACCGTGCGTCCTCCACATGGACAACAGCGCCTCCTTGCGCCTGGAATTTGCTACGTAATTTTGTCAACAAGCGGGTGGGTTTCAATTTCAGTGGAAAGTGCCCCCTGTGGCTACTATCTGTGAAGACGTTTGGGCTGCTCAGAGGTAAAGGGAGCAATACAATTAAACCATTTATGTAACAATACTCTGACCAAATACTATAGGCCTATATAATTGTTGACAGATATACTGGATATTTTACAAACCAAGTATTGTATAAGTATTTTATATTATAAGCCTTACAAAGTATAATACTGTATGAGGTAGCTCAGTCTGTCAACCCCGGTGGTCCTAACAAACCAGGCTAGCCTACATTATCCTGGTTTAGTGCCAAAATAAATGAACTCACAAAGCAGCATGTCTAGCATGAAAAAGTCAGTGTGAGGATGCCCTTATCTTCTTGTTCTAAATAATTGATCTGACTGGCAGAGTGGATCTGCATTCCCTTCTGTCAGTGTTTAGCGATCATCCTTTATCCACCCACTGCTTTCCTGAGGGGCCAAGGGAGAAGCCATAGAATTAGGAATTAGATTACCAATACTAGTCATTTAGGAGAAGCATGGGGTGGAATCTTGGACCTCAAGTGAAGAGGTTGACATTGACCTGACTCAAGCTTTTCTAAAAAATCTAAGCATACCTTTGTTGTATATCACTGTTGAGTATAGTACATTGTCCTTCAATGTGTGGAGTCAGTCTTAATTGCAGCAGAAATATTCATAGTGTGAGGGAGTGTGTAACATGTCACAGGAAGCAGGTCTGCCCTCTGACTTTAGGGAATGTATGTCTCAAGGCTATGGTGAATGTTGGTGCATGTATGTGTGTGGGTGTGTACACTGTGTGTGTGGAATGCATTTGCTGAGGCTATGGTGAAATCACAGAGAGGAAATACAGAACAGTGAGTTCCTGAGCAGAGACAGGCCTGTCAGGACAGGATAGAGCTCTGCTCACTGACAGAATAACTGGCCGCTAGTTGTAGTTGCTACTCTATGTGTGCCTCAACATACAGCAAAGCCAATGCCTCTGTCAGTTTCTTCACTGTAGCTGTAAGCTCCGCTGTTTACTCCATATCACTAATTAGGAAATGTGCTGCCAATCAAATGTTTCATTGGCAGCACGTTAGTTTTGTTTGATAGTGTCAACCACAATATCCCAAAGCCTAGGACCAAGAGGCATTGAGATGTAGCCTTTAGTTACTATGCCCCCAGCCTCTGGAATAGCTTGACAGAGAACCTGACGGGGGTCGAAACAGTGGACATATTTAAAAGAGATCTTAAAACACACCTTTGTAGCTCTGCTTTTCCTTGGGGTGGTTTATAGTCTTTCAGTTTTTATTGTTCTTCTTTAGTTTTTTATCCTCTGATGTTTGTTGTGTAGTAGATATTTCTGTTTTAATTTACATCGTTTTTAATGTTTTCTTTCCCAGTGAAGCGCATTGCATCCATGTCTGAAATGTGCTATATAAATAAAGCTTGATTTGATTTGAATGTGATGTAGAGAACTTAGTGTACTTTGTACAGTGGTGAGTAAAAGTGATGACCAACTGCCCAGGAAAAGTTTAGTTGGAAAGCGAGAAAAAAGGAAGAGAAAGTGGAATATTCATAATGTTGATGCAGCTATCTATTTCTATGAAGGTAGTCAACTCAAGGGTTGGTCACTTTATTGATATGTTACATAGAGCATCCCAATCTTAGTTCTGAGGACCCAAAAGAGTGCATATTTTTGTTTTTGACCTAGCACTACCACAATTTAACTAATCAACCCATCAGTCCTTTGATTATTTTAATTAGGTGTGTTAGTGCTAGGGCAAAAACAAAAATGTGTACCCCTTTTAGTCCCCAGGACCAGTATTGGGAGGATTGGGAAGAATTGCACATAGTGCTACAGCCACTGCTTATATTTAATCCAAACAGTGACAATGTAACCTATTTCATAACCTTTTTACTATAGTGATTACCTGGAAGATGTGTTGTTTTGTCACCATTCTCAGTAGAATCCAAGATTGTGCAGTCGGTTTTCCAATTTCCACTCCTCTGCTCGAATCAGAACCAGGCTAGAATAGCTACTGGCTGACACCTAGGGGCCATACGTTGACAACACACCCTGAGTGCCAAAAAATAAAAGACAGTGCTGCCATTCATTTATTTTTTCACCAAGCGTCGCTCATGTGCTGTGTTAGAAACGTGTGTTTAGAGCGGGACTGCACTGTCTCCATTGAAAAAAATGTGGAATTGGATTCAGTATAAAGGAAGAGAAAGGGGGATACCTAGTCAGTTGTACAACTGAATGCATTCAACTGAAATGTGTCTTCCGCATTTAACCCAACCCCTCTGAATCAGAGATGACACCATCTCAGCACAATAACAGTACTGTAATGGTAAATACATCTGATTACAGTGTAACAAAGTAGTATTGAAGGAACTTTTGGAGAATTCAAAGTGTTAGTTCCCACAGAATTAGTTAGATCTGACTATTATCGTGCTTTAACAAGAGACCGTGAGTAGTTTGGGTATGGTTTGTGGTCAGAGGTTTAAATCAGATGTATGGGTGATTCCTCACAAAATTAAAACAAAAAAATACATTTAATCCATAAAAGGGTCCTTTGGAGGAAGGACTGTTGACATACATTACTGTTCAAAAGTTTGGGGTCACTTAGAAATGTCCTTGTTTTTGAAAGAAAAGCAAATGCTTTGTACATTAAAATAACATCAAATTGATCAGAAATACAGTGTAGACATTGTTAATGTTGTAAATGACTATTGTAGCTGGAAATGGCTGATTTTTAATGGAATATCTACATAGGCGTACAGAGGCCCATTATCAGCAACCATCACTCCAATGATGGTTCCAATGGCACGTTGTGTTAGCTAATCCAAGTTTATAATTTGAAAAGGCTAATTGATCATTAGAAAATCCATTTGCAATTATGTTAGCGCAGCTGAAAACTGTTGTTCTGACTAAAGAAGCAATAAAACTGGCCTTCTTTAGACTAGTTGAGTATCTGGAGCATCAGCATTTGTGGGTTCGATTACAGGCTCAAAATGGGCAGAAACAAAGACCTTTCTTCTCAAACTGTCTCTAACCAGAATACAAAGAGGACTGGGAGGCCCAGGTGCTCAACTGAGCAAGAGGACAAGTACATTAGAGTGTCTAGTTTGAGAAACAGACGCCTCACAAGTCCTCAACTGGCAGCTTCATCAAAAAGTACCCGCAAAACACCAGTCTCAACGTCAACAGTGATGAGGCGTCTGTACCTTTACTTTCTTGGTCCCTGTGCCAATAGACTGGCCAATAAAAATGTAAGATTAAGATGGGCAAAAGAACACAGACACTGGACTGAGGATCTCTGCCTAGACGGCCAGCATCCCGGAGTCGCCTCTTCACTGCTGACGTTGAGACTGGTGTTTTGCGGGTACTATTTAATGAAGCTGCCAGTTGAGGACTTGTGAGGCGACACTCTAATGTACTTGCCCTCTTGCTCAGTTGTGCACCTTGGCCTCCCACTCCTCTTTGTATTCTGGCCCTACTTCTTCACATCGATGGGGCTGTAGTGGAGCGGATCGAGAGTTTCAAGTTCCTTGGTGTCCACATCACCACCAAACTATCATGGTCCAAACACACCAAGAAAGTTGTGAAGATAGCACGACAATGCCTTTTCCCCCACAGGAGACTTGAGATTTGGCATGGGTCCCCAGATCCTCAAACATTTATACAGCTGCACCATTGACAGCATCCTGACCGGTTGCATCACCGCCTGGTATGGCAACTGCTCGGCATCTGAGCGAAAGGCGCTACAGAGGTTAGTGCGTACATCCCAGTACATCACTGGGGCCAAGCTTCCTGCCATCCAGGACCTACAGCACCAGTCAAAAGTTTGGACACACCTACTCATTCAAGGGTTTTTCTTTATTTTTTACTATTTTATACATTGTAGAATAATAGTGAAGGCTTCAAAACTATGAAATTATCAGGTTTGAAGGTAAGACCCAGAGGCAGAATGTGTCAAAGTAACAATGTTTATTACAGCAACAGGGGCAGGCAAATAAGGCAGGCAGGGGTCGGTAATCCAGTGGGGCAAAGGTACAGGACGGCAGGCAGGCTCAGGGTCAGGGGCAGGGAGAGTGGTCAGGCAAGGGTAAAAACCAGGAGGGCGAGAAAAAGAGAGACTGGGGAAATGCAGGAGCTGAGACAAAAAGCTGGTTGACTTGACAAACAAGACGAACTGGCAACAGACAAACAGAAAGCACAGGTATAAATAAACAGGGTATAATGGGGAAAATGGATGACACCTGGAAGGGAGTGGAGACTATCCCAAAGACAGGTGAAACAGATCAGGGTGTGACAGAAATAACACATATTGAATCATGTAGTAACCAAAAAAGTGTTAAACAAATCAAAATATATTTGAGATTTGAGATTCTTCAAAGTAATCACTCTTTGCCTTGATGACAGCTTTGCACACTCTTGGGATTCTCTCAACCAGCTTCACCTGGAATGCATTTCCAACAGTCTTGAAGGAATTCCCACATATGCTGAGCATTTGTTGGCTGCTTTTCCATCACTCTGCGGTCCCAATCAACCCAAACCATTTCAATTGGGTTGAGGTTGGGAGGATTGTGGAAGCCAGGTCATCTGATGCAGCACTCCATCACTCTCCTTCTTGGTCAAATAGCCCTTACACAGCCTGGAGGTGTGTTGGGTCATTGTACTGTTGAAAAACAAATTATAGTCCCACTAAGCGCAAATGAGTTGGGATGGCGTATACCCGCAGAATGCTGTGGTAGCCATGCTGGTTAAGTGTGCCTTGAATTCTAAATAAATCACTGACAGTGTCACCAGCAAAGCACCCCCACACCATCACACCTCCTCCTCCATGCTTCACGGTGGGAACCACACATGCGGAGATCATCCGTTCACCTACTCTGCATCTCACGAAGACATGGCGGTTTGGACCAAAAATCAAAAAATTGGACTCATCAGACCAAAGGACAGATTTCCACCGGTCTAATGTCCATTGCTTGTGTTTCTTGGCTCAAGCAATTCTCTTCTTATTATTGGTGTCCTTTAGTAGTGTTTTTTTTCCAGCAATTCGACCAATTCGACCTGATTCATGCAGTCTCCTCTGAACAGTTGATGTTGAGATGTGTCTGTTAAGCATTTATTTGGGCTGCAATTTCTGAGGCTGGTAACTCTAATGAGTCCTCTCCAGCAGAGGTAACTCTGGATCTTCCTTTCCTGTGGCGGTCCTCATGAGAGCCAGTTTCATCACAGTGCTTGAAGAAACTTTCAAAGTCCGTAATATTTCGTACTGAACGACCTTCATGTCTTAAAGTAATGAAACTCTGTCGTTTCTCTTTGCATATTTGAGCTGTTTTTGGCAGTATGTGGACTTGGTCTTTTACCAAATAGGGCTATCTTCTGTATACCACCCCTACCATGTCACAACACAACTGATTGGCTCAAACGCATTAAGACATTCCACAAATGAACTTTTAACAAGGCACACCTGTTAATTAAAATGCATTCCAAGTGCCTACCTCATGAAGCTGGTTGAGAGAATGCCAAGAGTGTGCAAAGCTGTCATCATATACAATATATTTTGATTTGTTGAACACTTTTTTGGTTACTACATGATTCCATATGTGTTATTTCATAGTTTGGATGTGTTCACTATTATTCTGCAATGTAGAAAATATTAAAAAATAAAGTAAAACCCTTGAATGGGTAGGTGTGTCCAAACGTTTGGTCCCCCCTGGTTTTTACACTGTTGCTACCTGTTGTTTATTATCTATGCATAGTCACTTTGCTCCTACCTACAAATTACCTCGACTAACCTGTACCCCCGCACATTGACTTGGTACCGGTACCCCCTGTATATAGCCTCGTTATTGTTATTTTATTGTGTTACTTTACATTTCATTTTTGACTTTAGATTATTTAATAAATATTTTGTTAACTCGATTTCTTGAACTGCATTGTTGGTTAACAGCTTGTAAATAAGCTTTTCTCAGTAAGGTCTACACCGGTTGTATTTGGCGCATGTGACACATTTGATTTGATTTTACACACACATAAACAGACAGACGTGCAAAGGCTATATGCATGCACGCATGCACACACTGTATGAAATACTATTTTTACACGCCAATTCACAGACAGACAGACACATAAATATTAAAAGAATCTCTATATCTTTTGTCTTTTTTTATAATTTTTTGCAATAAACAAACACATACATAGACAAAAGCAATAGACAACTTAACATTTACATACATACATTTACACAAACATTAATGACATAACACTTACTCAGACCCACACATCCACACCCTGTTTACAATCTAAAATTGTGTTGTGTTGTTTCTGTCTGTTTTTTTCAATATTTAGATAATAAAACATTTGATTCTTCCATTCTCTTAACATTGGAGTATGATTTTACTTTAAGTAATATCTTCTTCAATATAAGTGACAAAAATAATATTGTCCAACCCATTTGGCATCTTACCACACGCCCATATACTATGTCTTCAAATATTCAGATATACGGATTAAAAGTACATTTACATTGTAAAACTTCGGATAGCCAGCTTTCTAACTCTGCCCATCACTTTTGGACTTTATAGCACTCCCAGAAGGCATGAATTATTGAGTCTGTAGTATATATATATACCAGGTTTGCCCCTGGGCGGATATACAGTAGGTGGCAGCATAGGCCTCTCCAACCCAGCTACTCTATAAATATTATATTTGTCCTTGTGTGAAGTGTAGCTCTTGAAGGAAAACCACATCTGCTGACGATCTCTTTAAATATTCAAGAGCCTTATGCTTTTTTTTGCCATCATGAAGCCTGCGCACATTCTTTTTTTTGTGAATATTTTTGTTGTTTTCTTTTTTTTAAAAGTCCCCACTCCAGATACAAATTTATATGAACAACAACTTACAGACGCACACAAACAATGACTACATATGTCATAGGGTGGTAGACGTCCCATGGATATGGAAGAGTGATAGTATGAATACATAGTTGTCAGTGGTGGTCGGTGCCGTTTAAGATGAGGAAGGACAATGTTTTCATGAGCTTGGCCTTATTTCTATTACAGTATATTGGATGACTGTCATTCATATTCCATTCATCCAGTTCAATGTAACAACGATAGGTTTAGGCTACTACACGATACAAACATTTTCCCTATACCCATCATGAGGTTGCTACAACCTAGCCAATGAATGAAAGTTTACAACGTACATTAAGTACACACAGGTCGAGAGAAAAATTTGCAGTGACAGACAGTGACACATAGACAGAGTGACACATTCTATACTACCTTACACACTCTTTCCTGCATCTAGCTGGTCTAGGGTGTAATCATTAGTCCAACAGTTACAAATGAGTGTTTCTATTGGACATATTCAGGTATGTTTATCCCCGTTTCGTTACATTTGCTTCCGTTTAAGATTTCTTTTTCAACAGAATAGGTGAAATGAATACACCCCTGATCACGTGTAAACACAGTTGACCTTCATAGCAGCCACGTTGTATTCCTTCTCGCATCTATGTACTCTCAATACATCAGCTGTATGTGACCAGGTGAAAAAACCTTTCCAAGCCAAACCATATCATAACCGCTACGCACAGCCTACATTGTTGGCACCATATTAGCTAAAGTAATGTCATAGTCAACATAGCGAATAGAACTAACGCGTTAGTAAACCTGATACAATCATGCAGTAGCGTTACAGTATACAGTCAGTAAGCAGTTTAGCACTGACACCAGCGGGCCCCGGTGGCAATAAATGGGTAAAACCAAAAGCTTACCTTGACTTGGAATGGTTCCAGTGGTGTGTTGGATAGTCATAGCCAGCTACAGTGCCTTGCAAAAGTATTCATCCCCCTTGGCATTTTTCTTATTTTGTCGAATTACAACCTGTAATTTAATTTCAATTTCATTTTATTTGGATTTCATGTAATGGACATACAGAAAATAGTCAAAATTTCAAAAAATAAATAAATAATTATAATGGAAAAGCGGTGCGTGCATATGTATTCACCCCCTTTGCTATGAAGCCCCTAAATAAGATCTGGTGCAACCTATTACCTTCAGAAGTCACATAATTAGTTAAATAAAGTCCACCTGTGTGCAATCTAATTGTCACATGATCTGAGTATATATACACCTGTTCTGAAAGGCCCCAGAGTCTGCAACACCACTAAGCAAAGGGCACCACCAAGCAAGTCGCACCATGAAGACCAAGGAGCTCTCCAAACAGGTCAGGGACAGAGTTGCGGAGAAGTACAGATCAGGGTTGGGTTATAAAAAAATATTAGAAACTTTGAACATCCCACGGAGCACCATTAAATCCATTATTAAAAAACAGAAAGAATATAGCACCACAACAAACCTGCCAAGAGAGTGCCGCCCACCAAAACTCACGGACCAGGCAAGGAGGGCATTAATCAGAGAGGCAACAAAGAGACCAAAGATAACCCTGAAGGAGCTGCAAAGCTCCACAGCGGAGATTGGAGTATCTGTCCATAGGACCACTTTAAGCCGTACACTCCACAGAGCTGGGCTTTATGGAAGAGTGGCCAGAAAAAAATCATTGATTAAAGAAAAAAATAAGCAAACTGGCTTGGTGTTCATCAAAAGGCATGTGGGAGACTCCCCAAACATATGGAAGAAGGTACTCTGGTCAGATGAGACTAAAATGTAGCCTTTTGGTCATGAAGGAAAACACTACGTCTGGCGCAAACCCAACACCTCTCATCACCCCGAGAACACCATCCCCACAGTGAAGCATGGTGGTGGCAGCATCATGCTGTGGGGATGTTTTTCCATCGGCAGGGACTGGGAAACTGGTCAGAATTGAAGGAATGATGGATGGCGCTAAATACAGCGGAAATTCTTGAGGGAAACCTGTTTCAGTCTTCCAGAGATTTGAGACTCGGACTTCCAGCAGGACAATGACCCTAAGCATACTGCTAAAGCAACACTCGAGTGGTTTAAGGGAAAACATTTAAATGTCTTGGAATGGCATAGTCAAAGCCCAGACCTCAATCCAATTGAGAATCTGTGGTATGACTTAAAGATTGCTGTACACCAGCGGAAGCCATCCAACTTGAAGGAGCTGGAGCAGTTTTGCCTTGAAGAATGGGCAAAAATCCCAGTGGCTAGATGTGCAAAGCTTATAGAGACATACCCCAAGAGACTTGCAGCTGTAATTGCTGAAAAAGGTGGCTCTACAAAGTATTGACTTTGGGGGGGTGAATAGTTATGCACGCTCAAGTTTTCAGTTTTTTTGTCTTATTTCTTGTGTGCTTCACAATAAAAAATATTTTGCATTTTCCAAGTGGTAGGCATGTTGTGTAAATCAAATGATACAACCCCCCCAAAATCAATTTTAATTCCAGGTTGTAAGGCAACAAAATAGGAAAAATGCCAAGGGGGTGAATACTTTCGCAAGCCACTGTAGCTAACATAGCATCCCTCTGTTTGAGCCTGGTGTTTGAGTAGGCTAAGCTAGCTAGTTGCATTTGCTAAATAAGTAACTGAAGAAAAAAATACAAAATCTCTCTTGCTTCTCCATCATTTTGGAAGAAATTAATGTGTACAAAACAGTTCAACTATTGTCTTTCTCTCTCTTTGAGTCAACTACTCACCACATTTTATGCACTGCAGTGCTAGCTAGCTGTAGCTTATGCTTTCAGTACTATATTCATTCTCTGATCTTTTGATTGGGTGGACAACATGTCAGTTCATGCTGCAAGCGCTCTAATAGGTTGGAAAACGTCCTCCGGAAGTTGTCATAATTACTGTGTAAGTCTATGGAAGGGGGTGAGAACCATGTGCCTCCTAAGTTTTGTATTGAAGTCAATGTACCCATAGACGGAAGCTAGCTGTCCTCCAGCTACACCATGGTGCACCCTACACCCTAGTGCTGTTGAGGCTACTGTGGACCTTAATTGTAAAACTGTGTGAAGTGAATACATTTAGTATAGTTTTACCTAAAAAATAAATAAAAAAATCAATGTTTAAAAATATATATTTTAATGAAATTCACTGAGGAGGATGGTCCTCCCCTTCCTCCTCTGAGGATCCTTCACTGATCGTTATTGTATACATTACATATATAAAACTTGTGAACATGTAGGCTGAGAAAAAATCACATACAAAATCTGTGAATTATGTCATTGTAAATATATTGGATATAGCCTCCCTCCCTCTCTCTCTCTCTCTCTCTCTCTCTCTCTCTCTCTCTCTCTCTCTCTCTCTCTCTCTCTCTCTCACACACACACACACACACACACACACACACACACACACACACACACACACACACACACACACACACACAGAGGGGTTCACCTGCACTCTTTCTCTATCTCTCTCTGTCTTTCTCTCTCTGTGGAAGGTTCAAATGGTGGGGTCAACCCCTCTCCGCAGTCCTCCTCACCAGAGACCTGACCACTGACCATCTCACACCTTCAGCCAGGCCAAGCCCCTAGGCCCCATGTGAACCCTCAGTCTCAGAGGTCAAAAGAAGGCCCTGGGTGGGATACAGACAAAGAGACAGAGGAGAATAGGCCATGGCAAAAAAATGGCAATGGCCCCAAGACACATCCCTGTGTTACACCCCCACTTAACTCTCTCCAGTAAATGTCATCTATTCATCCTGTCCTCTATTTAGCTCTGCAGAACGGAATCATTCGGGCTGTCCCCAGGTGGTGAAGGTAGGCAACATTATCTCCTCCACACTAATCCACAAGGGTGCGTTCTCAGTCCCCTCCTGTACTCCCTGTATACCCAGGACACTGTGGCCTCACACAGTTCCAACTCCATGAAGTTCACTGACAACACGACAGTTGTAGGCCTGATTACCAACAGCAAAAAGACGGCCTACAAAGAGGAGGAACCTCAGGAGGCTGAAGAAATTAGGCTTGCCCCCGAGGGTCCTCACAGTGTTCTACAAAAGCACCATCAAGAGCATACTGTTGGGCTGCATCACATCCTGGTATGGCAACTCCACTGATGCTGACCACAAGGCTCTACAGAGGTTGGTACGCTCACTGTCTCAAGAAGGCCAAGAAGACCTTCAGGCTGCTGAATAGCCCCCCCTGGAGTTCCTACCCCCCCTTCCCTTCTCACTTCCTCGCATGCTGCTCCCCCCCCAGTTGTAAAAATGTAGATATAATTATTATTATTATGATGATTTTTATTATTGTTTCATTCAATTCTCTTTTTGACCTGCACTGTTGGAGCTCGCTTAAGAATTTCACTGTACCCTGCAATTACATCTGCAACCCTGTGCAAGTGACTAATAAACTCATCTAATCTAATCTAAAGGCAACCTCTGCCCTACTGTACATCCCCCTAGGCTCCTGCAGTATCAGATTCATGGTAATACTATAATATCTATTGGTATTATTTAACACAACATGTAGAGCTGTATTATTCATACAACAGAGAGTTTTTGTTTGGAACTCAATGAAACGATATGCTTTGGGTGAGTGACAATGGCAAAAAAACAACAGCAAGCACACCAGGTTGTATTGCTTTCCAAAAACAGTGTTTTCTTTTACAGGGGCAGGTGGTGAAAATACAGTCTGTAGGGAAGGGGGGGGTCTGTGAGTCTGGGGAAGGTGATGGTTTATTCATTTTGCAAAAGGTGAAGTTCCTAAGCCAAGCAGTTGCCTATGGTCCTGCTGTGGGATGAGTGCATTTATGAATTAATTAAGTGTTACAGTGTAAAAATGAAAGCAGAGCTTTTTCTTTGACGTATATCATGTGTGGCTCAGACTGTCACATGCAGAGCAAGTCAGACCTAACCGCTCTCACTGCCAGGCGAAAACACACACTGACAGGCCATTACTAATGTAGAGCTGACACACACACCAGAGACACCAAACTCCAGGGAACACGAACAGTACATTTGTTTTTATTAAACTTTTATTTAACTAGGCAAGTCAGTTAAGAACAAATTCTTATTTACAATGACGTCCTACATGTAATGCCCTCCTGGCCAAACCCTCCCCTAACCCGGACGACGCTGGGCCAATTGTGCGCCGCCCTATGGGACTCCTGATCACGGCCGGTTGTGATACAGCCTGGAATCGAACTCAGGTCTGTAGTGATGCCTCTAGCTCTGTGATGCAGTGCTTTAGACCACTGCTCCACTCATGAGGCCTGTGTCTCTCTGGAACAGTAGGAGTCAGTCTGGCAGGCAGCGCTGTGCTGACAACTTTACAGGAGATGATTTTGCAATGGAAGGTACATCTGTTGAGCCATGACAGACTGTGACAACCACTGTGTCATTCGGGCGGCTTTTTCACTGTGATGTTCTAGTGTGACCCCCCCCCCCCCACAGGTTTTTTATATGCACACTGAGTAACCCAGTTTACACTCTGTAGGAGAAGGGCCCGATGTTTCACATAACAGCCAAGGTATTGAACTGGATACTGTTGTTTGTTAAATTGTCAAAGACAAATCCTGCTATAAGAAACATGAAACAGGGGATCCAACCAAAGCTATACTCATGGACAAACACACACATACCGGTAGACATCAGAGGCTCTTGTCTCTTTCTGTCTCCGTCTCTACAGTGTTAAAGAACCTGTCATAAATATCCCAAAGTCCAGGGCTGAAGAAAGATCTGTGCTAGCTTGTGTGCGTATGTTTGCTCGTTTGTGGTTTACTTGGGTTGAGGTCACAGCCCTGGGACATTGTGTGTGTTGTTGACACATTTAAAAACCATGAACTGCTGCTTCATGCCTGCATTCCTGTGGTCATACAAATGCTCTCATATACTCTTCACACTACTGAGTCAAGTTGAGCTGCGCTGCGCTGGCCTGGTTCTTTATGTCAAGATAAATGATCAGAGCTAGCACAGTATGGTTCAGGTCAACAGAATAGTGTGAAAAGGGTATTACAGAATGAGTCTAGACTAGATAGTAGCAGAGGTTAATAGTAATCTACCATTAATCCGATGAATACTCCATCCATCCACTGGAACAAAGGCAGATTATCACCAGGATTGGTAGTAAACAGTATTAGAGAAGGATGAACAGCTGGAATATAAATGTGCAGTAATCATAATGCCGGCATTTTGAATCATATTGGTAAGTCCACAAATAACACAGTGGGAGTTGTGTTATTTCTGGGGTGTTCAGCAAAGGAGACAACAGGATGACAGTTACTGTATGTACATACAGTACATGCATAGACTATATCAGTAGTAGCCAACACAAAGCGCAGGTTTCTGAGTTGGTCATGATTTGTTTTAGACCAGGGGCTCTAGTGTAATTGAGTTATTCACTGATATTGATTTGTTACTGTAACTGGTTGGAACTAAACACTGCAGAATTTACAGCAGCAGGACTCTAGGACCACAGTTGCTTATACCACTGGACTACTGTATATGCACATCACTATTTTCATCTTTTAACACACTTTACTGTAAGTCAACCCAACTTTACAGCAATATACAAATAACCCACCACAGTCAATACCCACTACGGTTTCACCAGTCTCACCCAGTCAGGATGGTGAGTGCCAGCAACTGAGTTTTTTTGTGGCCCCAAATGGCGGGTCAACTCTTAATGTCCAGCCCAGCATCCCATCAAAATGGACATTGAATCAATGAAAACACTCACTGCAAACAGACAGTGTCACTACTGCAGGCCTTCCCCAAAATGGCAGCCTCACAGAGAGCAAGGGGGATTAAATATGGAGCCAAAATGGCAGCAGTAAGTGATAAATAGATGGAAATGGCCCCACAGTTTCCCAATTCACAGGCCCCACTGCCCTGGTCTTTAATCTCTGCGACTGTTCCAAATTAACATTCAAAACAGAGCCAGAGATGAGAAGACAGATGCTTTTCAAACGGACCTGTCACATGTGCTCCCTCTCCTGCCTCTAGGTCACCAGGCTGCTCGTTATGGCGCACACCATCGTTACGCGCACCTGCGCGTCATCAGACTCACCTGGACTCCATCACTTCCCTGATTACCTTCCCTATATATGTCACTCCCTTTGGTTCCTTCCCCAGGCGCTATTGTTTCTGTTCCAGTGTCATGTCTGTGCATTGTTTGTGCTTCTTGTTTTATTTTTTTTATTTTTAAAAAAAACTCACTCCCTGAACTTGATCCCGAATCTCAGCACGCTCGTTACAGGACCCTTGATTCTGGGGGAAGAACTGGGGTACCTTATTACAGGACGTTGCCTTTACTATGAACATTAGTATTCCAAGAACTGGCCTATCAAATCCTCTGACTGAACCAAGTTCACTTTCATCATTATGAAATGTAATAAAAATGATACGCAAGCACACGTTTACACATTTGTGTAAGAAGTAAAAAGGCTTGTTGTGTACTGTAAACACAACCTAAACAGTAACACCGGCACCGACAGAGATGGCCGCCTCGCTTCGCGTTCTTAGGAAGCTATGCAGTATTTTGTTTTCTTATGTATTATTTCTTACATTGTTACCCCAGGAAAATGTAAGTTTTATTACATACAGCCGGGAGGGACTATTGGATATAAGAGCAACATCAACTTACGAACATTACGACCAGGAATACGAGTTTCCCGAAAAGGATCCTCTGTTTGGTCCACCACCCAGGACCCACCCAGCAATCACACTGCCCTAACCCATCTGGACAAGAGGAATACCTATGTAAGAATGCTGTTCATAGAATACAGCTCAGCATTTCACACCATAGTACCCTCCAAACCCGTCATTAAGCTCGAGACCCTAGGTCTCGACCCCGCCCTGTGCAACTGGGTCCTGGACTTCCTGACGGGTCGGCCCCAGGTGGTGAGGGTAGGAAACAACATCTCCACCCCGCTGATCCTCAACACTGGGGCCCCACAAGGGTGTGTTCTCAGCCCTCTCCTGTACTCCCTGTTCACCCATGACTGCGTGGCCAAGCACGCCTCCAACTCAATCATCAAGTTTGCAGACGACACAACAGTGGTAGGCTTGATTACTAACAATAACAAGACGGCCTACAAGGAGGAGGTGAGGGCCCTCGGAGTGTGGTGTCAGGAAAATAACCTCTCACTCAACATCAACAAAACAAAGGAGATGATAGTGGACTTCAGGAAACAGCAGAGGGAGAACCCCCCTATCCACATCGACGGGACAGTAGTGGAGAAGGTGGAAAGTTTTAAGTTCCTCGGCGTACACATCACGGACAAACTGAAATGGTCCACCCACACAGACAGAGTGGTGAAGAAGGCGCAACAGCGCCTCTTCAACCTCAGGAGGCTGAAGAAATTCAGCTTGTCACCAAAAACACTCACAAACTTTTACTGACACACAATCAAGAGCATCCTGTCAGGCTGTATCACCGCCTGGTATGGCAACTGCTCCGCCCACAACCGTAAGGCTCTCCAGAGGGTAGTGAGGTCTGCACAACGCATCCTGCCCTCTAGGACACCTACACCACCCGATGTCACAGGAAGGCCAAAAAGATCATCAAGGACAACAACCACCCAAGCCACTGCCTGTTCACCCCACTATCATCCAGAAGGCGAGGTCAGTACAGGTGCATCAAAGCTGGGACCAAGAGACTGAAAAACAGCTTCTATCTCAAGGCCATCAGACTGTTAAACAGCCATCACTAACATTGAGTGGCTGCTGCCAACATACTGACTCAAATCTCTAGCCACTTTAATAATTACAAATTGGATGTAAGAAATGTATCACTAGCCACTTTAAACAATGCCACTTTATATAATGTTTACATACCCTACATTACTCATCTCATATGTATATACTGTACTCTATACCATCTACTGCATCTTGCCTATGCTGTTCGGCCATCGCTCATCCATATATTTATATGTACATATTCTTATTCATTCCTTTACACTTGTGTGTATAAGGTGGTTGTTGTGAAATTGTTAGATTACTTGTTAGATACTAAACGGAACTAGAAGCACAAGCATTTCGCTACACTCGCATGAACATCTGCTAACTACTGCTACTCTCTGTTGCTACTGCTACTCTCTGTTCATCATATATGCATAGTCACTTTAACCATAACTACATGTACATATACTACCTCAATCAGTCTGACTAACCGATGTATGTATGTAGCCTCGCTACTTTTATAGCCTGTCTTTTTTTTACTGTTGTTTTTATTTCTTTACTTACCTATTGTTCACCTAATACCTTTTTTTTGCACTATTGGTTAGAGCCTGTAAGTAAGCATTTCTCTGTGAGGTCTACACCTGTTGTATTCGGCGCATGTGACAAATAAACTTTGATTTGTATGTGACAAATCAAATTTGATTTGATTTGATTTGAACTATCAAGGCACAAGGCGAGACCCAGATGCAGACACATGAGGCAGATGGTTGGAGTCTTACAATGTTTATTAATCCAAAGGGGTAGGCAAGAGAATGGTCGTGGACAGGCAAAAAGGTCAAAACCAGATCAGAATCCAATTGGTAACGAAGGGCAGGCAGGAAAGTAGTACAGAGGCAGGCAGGGGTCAGAACCGGGAGGACTATAAAAAGAGAATAGAAAAGGAGTACGGGAAAAACATGCTGGTTGACTTGACTAAACATACAAGACAAACTGGCACAGAGAGACAGGAAACGCAGGGATAAATACACTGGGGGAAATAAGCGACACCTGGAGGGGGTGGAGACAATCACAGGAACAGGTGAAACAGATCAGGGCGTGACACTAACAATGTCAATAATTCTATTTGTAGCAAAATGCCGCTCCACAACCTGGATATGCAGGGGTTGGATTAAGTGGTAAACCATCGGTGGGCTGAGACAAAATATTTCTTCAGCCCACCAAAGTCCTTGTGTACAGCACATTGAGTTAAATGTAGCAAAGCAAAATCCCTCTGTGTGAAAATATGTGGCTGGAGTTCCACTCAAAAGGAATATTTAATGCGTTCTGCTTCGTTCGGATTCCGAGTAAGGCGCTCCATATAATGCTTCTGTGTGTGTGTGTGTGTGTGTGTGTGTGCTCTCCTCTACTAGATGTCAAATACTACTGTAGTCCCGTCAATATACAGTGCTAAGATAATGGATGACTAGAAAATGGATGACTGTACAGTACATCAAATCACAGGCGTGACACAGCATCTACAACTAAACGGGACACAGTATGGTGTTACAGACCAATCAAAGATTCATCTTAGGTCATTAATGGACAAATTCATGAATTCAAAACAAATGGAACTCAACTTCCCTGTGAAAGAGTGGACAGCCAGATCTCTTGTAAACTGGAAATGAAAAAGAAGAGGATCTGTCTTCGTCATGGGTGACTCATTGAAAGTCCTTAATGATGATACTCCAATTTAAACCCCCTCAAAGGCTGCAGAAGCAGCAGGACATCAAATAACATCTTGACAGAGAAACAGACATGGCATGTTAACTAAAACCACTCCTCTTTATAAGTGTATGCCTCACTAGATGTATGGGAGACCTGTAGACATGCACAATTTCATACATTTACATTACTCTTATCCAGAGTGACTTACAGTAGTGAGTGCATACATTTTCAAACTTGTTTATACTGGTCCACCATGGGAATTGTGTGTGTGTGTGTGTGTGTAGCCTGGACGGATTTAAAGTGTCATTAGAGAAAGGAGGCGTGTATGTGCGTGTGTCAGTGTGTGTGTGTGTGTATGTAAACGTCCCTTTTTCAGGACCCTTTTTCGGGTACAAAGATAATTCGTAAAAATTACAATTAACTTCACAGATATTCATTATAAAGGGTTTAAACACTGTTTCCCATGCTTGTTCAATGAACCATAAACAATTAATGAACATGCACCTGTGGAACGGTCGTTAAGACACTAACAGCTTGCAGACGGTAAGCAATTAAGGTCATAGTTATGAAAACCTAGGACACTAAAGAGGCCTTTCTACTGACTCTGAAAAACACCAAAAGAAAGATGCCCAGGGTCCCTGCTCATCTGCGTGAACGTACCTTAGGCATGAGGACTGCAGATGTGGCCAGGGCATTAAATTGCAATGTCCGTACTGTGAAACGTCTAAGACAGCGCTACAGGGAGACAGGACGGACAGCTGATCGTCCTCGCAGTGGCAGACCACGTGTAACAACACCTGTACAGGATCGGTACATCCAAACATCACACCTGCGGGACAGGTACAGGATGGCAACAACAACTGCCCGAGTTACACCAGGAACGCACAATCCCTCCATCAGTGCTCAGACTGTCCGCAATAGGCCGAGAGAGGCTGGACTGAGGTCTTGTAGGCCTGTTGTAAGGCAGGTCCTCACCAGACATCACGGGCAACAACGTCGCCTATGGGCACAAACCCACCGTCGCTGGACCAGACAGGACTGGCAAAAAGTGCTCTTCACTGACGAGTCGCGGTTTTGTCTCACCAGGGGTGATGGTCAGATTCACATTTATCATCAAAGGAATGAGCATTACACCAAGGCCTGTTTTTATTTTACCAGGTAAGTTGACTGAGAACACATTCTCATTTACAGCAACCACCTGGGGAATAGTTACAGGGGAGAGGAGAGGGATGAATGAGCCAATTGTAACCTGGGGATGATTAGGTGACCATGATGGTATGAGGGACAGCTTGGGAATTTAGCCAGGACACCAGGGTTAACACCCCTACTCTTACAATAAGTGCCATGAGATCTTTAATGACCTCAGTGAGTCAGGACACATCCCATCCGAAAGACAACACCCTACACAGGGCAATGTCCCCAATCACTGCCCTGGGGAATTGGGATATTTTTTTTAGACCTGAGGAAAGAGTGCCTCCTACTGGCCCTCCAACACCACTTCCAGCAGCATCTGGTCTCCAATCCAGGGACTGACCACAACCAACCCTGCTTAGCTTCAGAAGGAAGCCAGCAGGGGGATGCAGGGTGGTATGCTGCTGGATATACTGGATATGCTGGATATGCTGTACTCTGGAACGGGATCGATTTGGAGGTGGAGGGTCCGTCATGGTCTGGGGCGGTATGTCACAGCATCATCAGACTGAGCTTGTTGTCATTGCAGGCATTCTCAATGCTGTGAGTTACAGGGAAGACATCCTCCTCCCTCATGTGCTACCCTTCCTGCAGGCTCATCCTGACATGACCCTCCAGCATGACAATGCCACCAGCCATACTGCTCGTTCTGTGCGTGATTTCCTGCAAGACAGGAATGTCAGTGTTCTGCCATGGCCAGCGAAGAGCCCAGATTTCAATCCCATTGAGCACGTCTGGGACCTGTGGGATCGGAGGGTGAGGGCTAGGGCCATTCCCCCTAGAAATGTCAGGGAACTTGCAGGTGCCTTGGTGGAAGAGTGGGGTAACATCTCACAGCAAGAACTGGCACTGCAGTATTTAATGCAGCTGGTGGCCACACCAGATACTGACTGTTACTTTAGATTTTGACCCCCCCCTTCTTTTTTTTACTGAGTTTATGTATCCTGACGTGTGCGTCAGTGTGTGTGCTTTTATCCTGGTGTGTCAGAATGTGAGTGTGTTTGTGTGCGTGCGTGTGAGTGTACGTCCGTGCGTGCATGCCTGTGTGTGTGTGTGTATGGACATTCGTTAATGATGGTTAGGCAGGCTCTCTCTCTTTCTCCCAAACACCCCAGAGCTTGCCCCCTTTACTACTTCACACAGCCGCCAGTCCGTCATTAACGATGTTCTCTCATCAGATGTTCTTAACACAAATAGAGTGTTTGATATTATAATCAGGCAGGGCTTAGTTAGAGACAAATGACATGACAAATATCACAACATTATGTGGTTTTATGTGAGGAAATTATTAAAGATCCATAGTGTGAAATTATTAAAGATCCAAATGATGATAGACTGGTGTGCGTGTGTATTTAGGGGTTCTGTGTGTATGTGATATATGTTTAATGAGTAACAAATTGACATTTCAGCATTGACGGCTATGATTTAATAGTTTTGTTGTCAGTCATGATTCACAATGGATAAACTGCAGCTGTGTCTGAGGACGTTCTCCCACATGGCTGCGTCTACAAAGACCTGTGATTTTGAATTGGATTTTAGTAATCTCTCCCCCCCGCCCTAATATGCCTCTCCATCTCCTTCTTTCTTCTCTTTCCAGATTCCAGTACAGACCCCACACACTCACTTTGGGAGCTTGAGCTGGCACAATGCCTGGATGGGATACACACAAAAACACAGACAGGCAGGCAGGCACACAGACAGGCAGGCAGGCACACATGCGCATGTGCACTTACGCACGCACACATGCGTATACACACACACAGACACACACACTGGCCCCCAACCCCACCCACAGCTTTTGCTCTCCACCATCACTCCAGGTCATCTCCCATTAAGCAGGGGAGAGTGGATCGAGATACCAAATAATGGATTCCATTGCTACTGTAGCAGTGTTGAACCACTCACCTTCACTAAGGTGTTTATGTTGACCTGCTATAGAATATTAACACCTGAACACACCAGGAGTATTTCTACGTCTGTCCTTGATCAGAACATGTTCAGATCACTTCATAAACTGCCCTGCCCCCTGTTCCCTGGTTTCCCGGGGCGATAACAGATTAGAACGTAATGTGGACTGATCTCCACTCTCTCCCTCACAGGCCCGGCCGTGATAGAACCCTACAGCTCACTGCAGTGCACCCATCTTCACACACACAGGGTTACTGGTGTGTGTGTGTGTATGCACATGTTTATGTGTATGTGCATGCGAACGCATGCGGGTGTGTATTTGAAACACGTAGTAGCACTTGATACACATAGCAGCATGGCTGTCCCCCTTTTGGTTTTTAGTATATTGTTACATTTTTTTCTTCCAGATCTTTCTGCAAGATTAATTGCTCTCTTCCCATCTCTAGGCTGTCAACTCTGGGTTCGGAGTCATTTTTTACAGGTCGCTGTTCCTGAAGACAGGAGACTGATTGAGTTGTGGTCTTTTTCTGAATGGGTAAAAACGGGATTAATGTGCAACCCCTAGAACCATCCCCCCGGACAATACAGCTGGGTAAAACAGGCCCTACAGGCAAAAGAAAGGTCAAATAAGAATAGTTTATAAACAAGAGCAAATTACTTTAGATTAGGTCAGGAGTCTGATGTACTGTGTGTACCCTTTACTCATGTCTGAGATGCGTGTGTGTCAAAGATTAAGCAAAAAAAACTGATGAGAAGTGATAAAGAATTGTTTCTTTCATGTCGAAAATAACTTTAAAAAAAGGTCTCTTAAATTACTCTTAAATTGATTTTGCAAATACCTCTGTACAGGTGAATACTTGAAGGTTAATGATGACTATATTATGAAATTGCGTTGCTTCACCTCAAGGAAGATCCGATTAGACAGGGATAAAGAGCGACAAGTTCGATGCAGCATTCTACACATCACTCCAACCCACATTTAACTGATGCTTTGTCTGCCAGGACTAAACTCACGCTCACTCAAGTCCCCCCATAAGGCATTAGTGCCAGATACTGGGTGGCATATGATTAAGATAAGACTTTATCACTGGAGCGCTCCATTCATCTATTGGCTTAGCTTTTTCAGCCTCCTAAATGGGACGTTCAGGAGATAAAGTCATGGAATACAGGGAAAAGACTGAATGGAAGAGAGGAGGAATCGCAGAGAAGGAGGTGTGTGTTAGTGTGTGTTACCTTTTTCAATAACATCACTCAACTCTTAATTTATGCTGGTTTGCCTGACACTGACAATCTATTGGCTAATGACTGTTGATTTACCTGTTCATTGACCAATGATTGACCAATAATGACATCATTAGTAAATACTGTCTGATTGCATTAGTTACAATAGGGATGTCTCACAAATGGCGCCCTATTCCCTACATTGGCCCTGGTCAAAAGTAATGCAGTATATAGGGAATAGGGTGCCATTTAGAACACAGCCTTGAGCAGGGTTTCCCAAACTCAGTCCTGGGGTCCCCCCTGAATGCACGTTTTGGTTTTGCTTTGACCTAGCACTAAACAGCTGATTCAAATAACCAACTCATTATAAAGCTTTGTTTATTTGAAACAGCTGTGTAGTTCTAGGGCAAAAACCAAAACGTGCACCCAAGGGTGCTCCAGGACTGAGTTTGGGAAACCCTGTCCTAGAGAAACACTGGGATGAGTCATCAATCAACCTATCATCAAGTCATAAGAAACCTGCACTCACGGGCAAGCGGGAGAGGGAAGGGGCTCTGTGGGGGCTTGAGGAACGAACATTCTCAACAAAGACGAGAATGAATCATATTGTGAATTCTCAAGAACTTCTCCTCTCTCCTCCCTCTTCCTCACCCCATCCATCCCAGTCCCTCTCCTCCCCTAGCCGCACTGTGCTGAATGTCTGATTAAGCACACATTGATTAGCGCAGGCTTATTAGCATCCCGTCAGCGTTGACCTGCACTCTCCCCGCCTTCCACCACTTCACCCCCTCTCCACCTACCCATTCTAGCCCCCCACTCTCTTCTCTCCCTCCTCCCTCCTCTCTCCCAACTCCTCCTCCCCAGACCCCATGGCGCACCGACTCAAATGGATTAACAAGCACAATATTTCTGCCATGGACAGGAAATCACTGAACACTTGTCATTGACCCCCCACTTCCCCCCGACCTATCCACAGGGCCCACCACAGCCCTTCCTACAGCCGCACCGGGCAGCCCCCTGTCCCAACCCACCTCTGGCTTCATAATGTAACTAACTACCTTGATACACACGCGCACGCAGACAGGAGTGCTCACACACACACACACAAATTGAAGGAAAAGTACAGTATTATACAGAGCCATGAGTGCATGGAACTCCCTTCCATCTTATATAGCGCAAGTGAACAGCAAACCTGGCTTAAAAAAAAACAAATAAAGCAATACCTCATGGCACAACGCCTTTCCCCATGTGACCTACTTGTTGTGTGTATGTACTGACATGTATGTGGAACTGATAGATGCACACACACTACGTGTTCATGTTTTTAAATTGTAAAGTCTTTTGTCTGTAATGTATTTTTTGTTATGTGTCAGACCCCAGTTAGACTAGCTGTTGCCATTGGCGACAAATCCAATATAAAAAAACAATACACACAATACACATTCTCTCCAATATGGGCCCACTTCTCCTAACCCCGATTCTCTCTTTGAAAGCAGTTAGAGTATTGGTGGCTGCCTCGTTTCTTTTCTCTCTCTTTAAATACCCTGCAAATCAGAGGAGGATGCACAGCACACATCAATGCCAGTGCTGCTCTCCTTAGCTGGAGCGCCACAGGGTGCCTCCAAGGTTAACTTCATACATTACAGTCAGAGAGAGCAGAGACAGTACCGAGCAGAGTGGAGAGACAGTTAGAGTGGCAGATGGGATACGGGTGGGATGTTGGATCGGTGTGTGTGTGTGTGTGTGTGTGTGCGTGCGTGCGTGTGTGGACGTGTTTAACTATACTTCTGGGGACCAGAAGTCCAACACACTTGAATTGCTCGAATGGCCCCAACAACACACGCAGGCAAGGGAACTTTCACAGGCTAATCGTTGTGTTATATTCTCCTTCTTGCTGCTACAGAAGGAATAGCAGTACACAACGACAGTACACAACGACAGTACACAACGATTGCCGATTAAAGCCCCCTTGCCTGTGTGTGTTGTTGGAGCCATTCGAGCAATTCACGAGGAGATGTGAAAGGCCCATAACAACAATCTCCCCTTGTATCAAAGTGACTCCGAACACCCCACTGCACCCCCCAAACTCACCATATGCAAGTATTCCCTTTGTAGAACTGCAGTATTTATCGTAGGCGTTAGCAGTATATTTTTATTTTACTGTATATACAGTATGTCATACATTGCCATAACTGTTCATGCATACTGTTGTGTAAACTCACCTTGAATATGTCTAGCTATTTGCAACATTGACAGACTAATCTATTGTTTTATTAAAACATGTTTTCTTGCCAACACATTAAAGTTGAAATGATACACAAATTCCCTGCATAATTTGTTTTAGCAGTAAGATTGTAGCTAGTTACTTCCAAATTCATTTAATGAATATCACAAGGAATTGATCCAGAAGTTGAAGTCAACACTTTACTGGTTTCTGATGTAGCTGGAATCATTTAATCACTTGTCAGTACACTTGTAAAAAATATTATAGAAAACATTTGATATCAAACTCCATTATATACATATGTACAACAGCTAGCAATATCTATACCACAATGCAGTTGTGAGCATACTAGGCATTCTATATTATACTACATCAGTCTAACTGAACATAGATGTGTTGGCTGAATGTTCCAGGCAGGGTCCTGAATGTTCTTCAGCTGGTGAACGTCATATTGTGTTCCACAGGGATCCTGGCCCATGTTGACTCCAATGCTTCCCAGAGTTGTGTCAAGTTGGCTGGATGTCCTTTGAGTGGTGGACCATTATTGATACACACGGGAAACTGTTGAGCGGGAAAAACCCAGCAGCGTTGCAGTTCTTGACACAAACCTACAACCATATACCGTTCAAAGGAATTTAAATATTTTGTCTTGCCCATTCACCCTCTGAATGGCACACATACACAATCCATGTCTCAATTGTCTCAAGGCTTAAAAATCCTTAACCTGTCTCCTCCCCTTCATCTACACTGATGTAAGTGGATTTAACAAGTGACATCAATAAGGGATCATAGCTATCACATGGATTCGCCTGGACAGTCTATGTCATGGAAAGAGCAAGTGTCCTTATTGTTTTGTACACTCAGTGTACAGTAGCTGTAGCCTACTTATAAACACACCAACTATGACAACAAGACACGGACCTTGTTTACGCCTAGCTCCCGTATATTTATTTGCTCATCATGGAGTCATGGAAAGATTTAGCAAAGGTGACTTACACTTGTTCCTGGTGTTTAGCTTGATGTTGATGCTATTGCAGACGTTGATGGGCTCACACTCTGGAAATAGAACACATAGGCCAGTCACCGAGCCTCTGCGCTAGTTAGTTAGCTAGCTAACGGTTAGATACAGTCTGTAGCTAACGTAGCTAAAGTTAGCTTGAAAAGTTACAAATCACATCGCCAGATAGCGGCTGGCTAATTACATTGATTTGCTTTGGAATGTCTAGCTAGCGTATTATGAATGGAAATGTAGTTCACTAACTAGTTAGCTAGCTAAGTTAGATACGTTACCTCTGCTTGACTTCTTAGTAAGGTAACCAATTAAATGTTACACCAGCAGCCTGTGCTTGCTTGTAGTTTGCTCATCCAGGTACTGAGCACCACACCATGACTAAACATTACAGTTGTTGTTGACACAAAAATAAAAATAAATAGTTATTTGCAAGCTGATGTTCTATGAACAAGTGGCTTGTCCAGTGGGTAACGTTAGCTACCTCTTGACACCCATTCTCAAATGGATCCACCTCGACAGCGGTGGTACTACATCCTGAAATCGCTATGAATTGCAGAAATGCTTGTATTTGCGTGTAGTGAGGAAATTATCTATATTATTGACACATATTATATGTTAATAACATCTTAATGGACATATACAGTGAAATGTCCCTATAACTGTGATGAAATTATGAAAAACTCTTTTGAAAAACTAAAACTATTATCTTTGACTCCAAAACAAACAAAAATTTAAATTAAAACCATCATATATTATGTTCAGTTTAAGTTTTTTTGGAGGCAAAAATCAAATGGCTTCTGAATCTCACAGATCACATTGAGATTGACTTTATAATTAAAAGGTAGACTCAATGATATGACGTTGCCATGAGCAGCGCCACAGATATTTGGTGCGTTTGAGTGGTAAGTCTAAAACAGCCGACTGTAGACGAGAGTCGAGAAGTGAAGTTGGGGAAGGTGCCTCTGCGACAGCTGAAAGTCAGATACTAATGTGGTTTTCCAACAGAAAGGCTCAGGTTAACACGGCAGTGTTGCCATTGTTTATAAAATATGTTCTTTATAATGTCGAAATAAACATGTATCTAACCCCCATATCACACACTCAAACTGAAATCATAATATAATATTATGTGTGTACACATTGTAGAATCAATTAGTGAAAAAAGCCTCAAATATCATCTTTATGTGTATACAGTATATCCACAGTACACATAAATCACTGCAAATTGATTCCTGTTTCAATCAAGTCTTTGGTCACGTTCGCATTTGTCAAACATGACATTTTAAGTGCCTTGCTCAAGGGAACATCAACATAAACTCACGTCCTCTCACTGTCAACTGTGTTTATTTTCAGCAAACTTAACGTGTAAATATTTTAATGAACATAACAAGATTCAACAACTGAGACATAAACTGAACAGGTTCCACAGACGTGACTAACAGAAATTGAATAATGTGACCCTGAACAAAGGGGGGGGGGGGTCAAAATCGAAAGTAATAGTCAGTATCTGGTGTGGCCACCAGCTGCATTAAATACTGCAGTGCATCTCCTCCTCATGGACTGCACCAGATTTGCCAGTTCTTGCTGTGAGATGTTACCCCATTCTTCCACCAAGGCACCTGCAAGTTCCCTGACATTTCTAGGGGGAATGGCCCTAGGCCTCACCCTCCAATCACACAGGTCCCAGACGTGCTCAATGGGATTGAGATCTGGGCTCTTCGCTGGCCATGACAGAACACTGACATTCCTGTCTTGCAGGAAATCACGCACAGAACGAGCAGTATGGCTGGTGGCATTGTCATGCTGGAGGGTCATGTCAGGATGAGCCTGCAGGAAGGGTAGCACATGAGGGAGGAGGATGTCGTCCCTGTAACGCTTTTGCTTGCAATGACAATAAGCTCAGTGCGATGATGCTGTGACACACCGCCCCAGACCATGACAGACCCTCCACCTCCAAATCGATCCCGCTCCAGAGTACAAGCTTCGGTGTAACGCTCATTCCTTCGACGATAAACATGAATCTGACCATCACCCCTGGTGAGACAAAACCGCGACTCGTCAGTGAAGAGCACTTTTTGCCAGTCCTGTCTGGTCCAGCGACGATGGGTTTGTACCCATAGGTGACGTTGTTGCCCGTGATGTTTGGTGAGGACCTGCCTTACAACAGGCCTACAAGCCCTCAGTCCAGCCTCTCTCGGCCTATTGCGGACAGTCTGAGCACTGATGGAGGGATTGTGCGTTCCTGGTGTAACTCGGGCAGTTGTTGTTGCATCCTGTACCTGTCCCGCAGGTGTGATGTTTGGATGTACCGATCCTGTGCAGGTGTTGTGACATGTGGTCTGCCACTGCGAGGACGATCAGCTGTCCGTCCTGTCTCCCTGTAGCGCTGTCTTAAGCGTCTCACAGTACGAACATTGCAATGTATTGCCCTGGCCACATCTGCAGTCCTCATGCCTCCTTGCAGCATGCCTAAGGAACGTTCACGCAGATGAGCAGGGACCCTGGGCATTAGGGTGCATCAAATTTGAATGGGAAATTTTAATTTCAAAATATCAATTTGGCTGGCATTGCATTTTGTTCAAATTAACATAAAAATGACTTTTGCAAAGTTTTGAGGAATTGACCTGGAAATGTTGAGTACAGTTAACTTTTATACAGTAACATGTTCTATAGGGTTATCAAAGTAAAAGTTGTTTGTTTGCCCTTTGGGCAACTTGGGCATTTCTCAGAATTCAACTTTCAAGATTCTCCATTCATTTGTCCTATAGACAAAACACACTTAAAAGAACAAACCCTCTCTAGTGGCTAACTTCTTCTTCTTCTTCTAACTCACTGGCAACTAACAGGGCCTAATGGTAAGAGCTGACACTAACTAAACTTCAAACTTAATTGCTCAGTCTGTGCCAGAGTCTGCTCCACTGAGCAACATCACCAGGGAGAAAGAGAGAGGAAATTGAACCTGAACTCTGAACCTAGCCAGTGCGTCTCCCCCCAGATATGTCTCCCCACCCGCCACCCAAGAGTAACCGTCCTATTCAGGGATTAGCTTGCGTTTGCAGCGGCGAAGGTTTGGCTGTTGGATGCGGTCATGTTCAACTGCCTGCAGCACATTCTGCAGGTGCTGCTCCTTCCTTGCCACTGCGACGAAGTCGGATGTGAGCTTGACGCCACGCTCGGCACAGTCATTGACCACGTTCATTGCACGTACATTGACCTCACTTTTTTTGAACGCAGCATTGGTCGCCCATTCCTTCACATCGAGAGACATAAATTCTGGATCAATGTGCAGCTGGTGCATCCCAAACCAGCAATCCTTATTGGCGAGGTCAGCCAAGCTGGTGGTTGGCAAGAGGGTGGGGAACTTTGGCTTGCCAAAGCCAGTGCCAAAGCGCTGCTCAGGGATGTGCATGGGGAGATCAGCGGGCTTGTGCTCCAAGATCGCTCTGGCAAGTGCACGCTTGTCATCATTGGGCACCTTGCTGCTGAAGAGAGCCAGGGGTAGCATCTCACCTGTCAGGTACCAGCGATGCCTCTCCAGCGCCTTGATCGCTGATGCTGCAATGCCCTCATCTACAGCCTTGTATGCCTGCAGGTGGTGGTAGAGTGTCAGGTCATTCCAGGCAGCATCTACAGCTTTCTCGCAGGTCAACCACCACTTTGCATAGATGTGTGTAATGAAAATGGCAAATGCCCGAATCTTCGGCACCTGCTGCCGTGTGGTGATTGTGCCCTGGGGAAGCAACGCGATGTGCTGCTCCATCAAAGCCAGCTTGAGAGTATAGAGCAGCTTGGCCATCCATCGTGCCTTGTGGAGCGCTCCCGGTCGTTGGAAGCTCACTGCGGTCTGCTCTTCACCATCTGCATCCAGAAACACAAGACACAGCTGCACAAACTCATGGTAGTCACCTCGCTTGTGGTCAGTGACTTCTTTTGCGCACCTGACAAGTTCAGCATGTAAATTGCCCAGGAGTGGTTGCTCGGTGTTGCCAGGAATGTAGCGGGACCATTGGCTGCTGGATTCTTGTGGTAACAGGTTCCATTTCTCTCTCAGACGTGTGAACAAGGTAACCTCTGGCGAGCATGATGACTCCACCTTCAGGTCTGTGAAAACCTGGTTCAGGAGGACCTCACCAATGTGGTGCCGGCACCCAGACCAAAGCAGTGGTCGGCCCAGTGAGAGCTGTATGGCAATGCAGGCTGCTGTGAGATGGCCGGTGTTTGACACAGTGGTGTCAAATGCCATGTTGACAACCTGGTCAGCGCAGCACCAGTCCTGCANAAAGCTAGGTCTTCTGGGTTATCAATCAGCTTTTCAACATTTGGAGGCCACAGCGGAAATGTGGCATCAAGTCTGCACTCCATTTTCTCCAAATGTTTCGCTGTAGTCTCACTGGAGCGCATGGCCTGGGAGATTTTCCGCAGCTTGTTGTTAGCATTGACTAAGTCTACCATCTTGTGGCACGCACGCTTGTCGCTCACCATTGGGATGTTGGCTTTCTTGTAAAATGGCCGCACCTGCTTCAAGACAACCTTGGCTGCCTCGAACTGCGACAATGCTCCATTTGCACCAGGTTTCTTGGCAAGCATGCAGCGTAAGATCTGACGACCAGTTGGCAGTTTGGCCCCGGTGATGATGCCATCCTCACTGGTGATGCTGGGGCCCAGACCAAAGACCAGGCTGCGACTGCTAGTCTGGCAGGGACCAGTTGGTGAGGGCAGCATCTTAGGAGAGCTGGATCCTGGGGTGGGTTGTGTTGTGCAGTGCCTGAGAATGAAAAGGATACAAGCTCAAGGATAGTGTTTAAAATCATATCTTACCATACTTAATATCACTCAATTATGATAAACCATTCTTGCATAAGCCTCAAATTTTAGCTGTCTAACTTCATCATAACTTACCGTTACATCACTACCAGAGTAGCTAGCTGTGCTTGCAAATATACAAATATACTTAAAATGTTAATCTACTGTAACAACTACAATGCTACTCTCAATAAACATGAGACATCTATACTCTGAATATGACATTGTCCACTCTAGAATACTGTTGATGTTAAGCTTAATAGCTTAGCTAACATAGATAGCTAACTGTGGTTAGCAAACTGTTGCTAGCTAATGTTAGCTAGATGTAATGAGCACCAAATACCTATAAATATGACTTAAATGACTTATGATAAATAAGTATACAAAGACACAACTACAGATATGATAGTAATATGTAATAATACATACCCAACACAGAAAGATCACCTCAAACAGAAAGATCACCTCAGTTTTCTTGAGCTGTAGTATTGTTTACCTCAGATCTCCATGGCAACCATTGAGCACTGTTAACCACTTTATCCAACAAAAACAGATGTGCGGTGGCACCCCTAAATCATCATGTACTGGAAAAATATTTTGCATGTGTTGTTTCTACATATATTGGAACACTTTTAGCACCCAGCCATATCAAAATTCAAGAATTGTGTTTTTTGATGCACCCTACTGGGCATCTTTCTTTTGGTGTTTTTCAGAGTCAGTAGAAAGGCCTCTTTAGTGTCCTAAGTTTTCATAACTGTGACCTTAATTGCCTATCGTCTGTAAGCTGTTAGTGTCTTAACAACCGTTCCACAGGTGCATGTTCATTAATTGTTTATGGTTCATTGAACAAGCATGGGAAACAGTGTTTACAATGAAGATCTGTGAAGTTATTTGGATTTTTACAAACTATCTTTGAAAGACAGGGTCCTGAAAAGGGGCCGTTTCTTTTTTTGCTCAGTTTATTTTTCACCAAGTTTATTTTTCACCTAGTCGGCTTGAACCAGCGACCTTTTGATTACTGGCCCAACACTTTTAACTGTTAGGCTTCCTGCCGCCTAATGATGGGTTGACAATAGAGCCTACCACATTGCAGGCAACAACTGCAGGATGATGTTAGTGAAAAGCAATTGCAGAAACCTGCAGTCAACTGCAGTCAAAACTTCATGACCTTTGATTACATTATTTTTGTAAAGTTCATGCAGTGGACATGTAGGTACGAGTCAGACAATTTTTATCCCCAGAATGCAACACCGTATTGCCACCACACCGGTGGTCACGAATTCCATGTGACCGTTTAGTCACTGTAATTAGGCTTCTCCAAGCTCTGATGCTGCTGATGGTCATTAGTAGCCTACCAAACTCGCTAACTGCCTTGTACCCTGCATTCTATTATCCCTCTAATCACTCAATGCAAATGTAATCAAAAATGTAATCAAGTGAGTGCCCATGAGCTCACGTTGGCAACATTTCTACAGGCTATGCAATTGCGTGAGAAAATAGAATGACGGCCTCTATTACAAAGAGGAGGCTCCCATCAGCTTTCTATAGGCTAGGCCTACTATACGTTCTAATATTAAGCACATTGCTTCTCTTTTAAACAGGAGTATAGCCTACCTGGCTGGCAGGAAAATTAACCACGGGAAAAGCGTCCCTCATTCGCTATTTAAGTGCTTAGATGACATATATATTTTTCCGCTGCCACTGTTTCGAGACAGGTGCATGATAATGGTCCATTCTAAATCAAAACAAATTTCACACGTATATTATTTAGTATATGTAAAGACAAGATTAAATCAAGAATAGTGTGATGAGTGGCAATATTAGCCTCACTTGTGAATGATAGATTATCACTTGTGAATGATGGATTATCACTTGTGAATGATAGATTATCACTTGTGAATGATAGATTATCACTTGTGAATGTTTGTATCACAGCCAAATAACTTCTTAAAATGCAGCACATTAATCTGCTTTACAAAGGGTATAGAGCCTAAATGGCATATATAAGCAGCGCGTGAGTTTAAAGTTTGGGGTAGATAATTTTCACTAAAAGCATTACATGCATAATCACATTTGTGGTCACTTTTGAGAATGGAGTTTTCCTGCTAATGGAACATTTGCGCTTATAGCCTACAGCCATGTGTGCATTGCTGCGCTTATAATGTGAAGAAATAGTCTAATAGTCTAATAATCAACATTTTAAGCTAAATGTTCTCATCTGTTGCATCAGGCTCATTGGGTCCCTGATCTTCACGTTTACCCTGTGAGAAAGACCTGATCAGGTGACTGAGAGCCATGTGAGTGAGAGATGCTTCGGCATGCAACCGGGAGAAGGGAATTATAGTTATTATATTCAGCCCAAGGGCACAACGGCCACTGGCCGCAAAAGGCATGGATTTTTTTAGCCACGCAAAGGGGATGCAGCCGGGAAATTCGAGGCATTATCAAGTGCTTGTCAAAAGTGTGTGTGCAGCCTGCTCAAAAAACAAATCAGAGCTCATGCCTTTAATGCAACTTTTTTCCAATCATCATTAGAGTCACGTCATGCAGGCTTAGAATATATTAAAAATCTAAACATATAGCCCGACATTTGTATCACAACTAAAATGACATAAATAACTCTAAATTAAGCATATAGGAGTACCTGTTTCTTTGTTAACCGCTCAACACAGAATAGCCACATGTGCCCACTCCCTCAAATAATTTGGAGAAAATATCCTATCTATTTTATTCACCTATGTTCAATTGTATTCTTCATACTATAAAATTAAATTAAATAATGCCACGAAATTGTAAGCAAATCTTGTCTACTAAATTAACTTGTGTAGCACACAGGCATAGCCAGATCAGGGCCTAACATAAGGACAACTCAGAGTATGCTATTCTGTTCTTCTGAAATAGACTACATTTTCTTCATGTCATGTTTCTTTAGACCTGTCTAAACTAAATACATGTTTTACCTTTATTTAACTAGGCAAGTCATTTAAGAATTTTCAATGACGTCTTAGGAACAGTGGGTTAACTGCCTTGTTCAGGGGCAGAACGAAAGATTTGAACCTTGTCAGCTCGGGGATTCAATCTTGCAACCTTTTGGTTACTAGTCCAACTTTCTAACCACTAGGCTACCTGCCGCCCCGGTAATGGATTTATTGTGATGGTGTAGGCTATATTACATGGATTTATTCGACTTTTTAAAATGTAGATGTTCCAAAAGTCTGCATCAGTGTCTTGTAGGCTATGCTAAATGTGTTTATGTTAATTAACGGTCAATCACTGTGAGACCACCAGTTATTTGCTTGACAATCACCGGCTGACAAAATTTCATGACCGCCACAGCCCTAGTTGTGACCAACTATAGTCACCGATTTGACAAAAGTCATCTCAAACGCAACCATTGAGATTAGCACTTTGCAAGACTTTTCTCTTACATTCATACAGAGTATCTGTGCATTGTGCTGCTACAACATGGTAGCTACGGGACCAAGACAGCTTCAACGCGGTTGTTTGCGGAAATTGACCCACTACTACTGTTTACTTTGTGCATCTACGTCATCTTGCTGAGTCTACCTTGAAACCTAACCTAACCAATGACCCATCATCTTATGCATTACTGCCAAGTGACATGTCAAATAACACAAAAACTATACAACACATACTGTAAATTGCTCAAATCCTTCCACGCATAGCCTACTTTCTGTCCCTAACACTAAAACTGAAACTGAAACTAAACAAATAAAATAAAAACGAAATATAAATGTTTTTATACTAACTAAATAAAAATTGTCAAGTGGATCTGAAAACTAACTGAAACTAAACTGAATTTAAAACAAAAATCTTAAAACTAATAGAAATAAAAACAAATATAAAACAAAACTATAATAACCTTCCTCCAAACGTCAAATGTTAAGTCAAGGGTTATTGTTTGGGATAGGGTTACAACATTAAGTTTAGGCGTTAATTCAGAATGGTTAAAGGAAGAGTTAAGGTTTGGGATAGGGTAATTAAATATATTTTTTTGTTGTTGTCTACCACTGGGATTGAACGCGCAATCTTCCAATCCAGAGTCATAGGATTTACTACGTCCACAAAGCCCTTGCAAAACCCAAGCCAACTTGATGGTAATCGCGCTCACTGTTGCCCCTAATGGCCAGGTTTGAAGGCATTTCCTGATGTCCTCAGACATTTCGAAGTCAATCTTGAACAATCTCCTTGTACATTGAGTGGATCTTATGACCTCTCTAATGACAGTGCAGTCAATTCGGTCATGGTGGCACATTTGGGTTTGCCTAACTCGTCGAGGCTCTCAACTCTTCGTGGAAGTTTCTTTTCCTCGTCACAAAATAGTGTGCTTTCTGGAGTGTGACAAATAGAACCAGCAGGTCTGGAGACCACAGTTCAGTGAGCAGTCCAACACTGCAATATTATGGCATTAATATTTACGGTCTAATGTTTTTCTAACTGCTGGTCAGATAGACGGCTCTAAAAGCAACGCTGGGACCCAGACAAGCAGCGCTAGCTCAGAGGGAATTTCAACGCCATCGGAGCGACTGGTCTGGGATAAGCCGGAAATCAGCCCATTTTCAATTACTTTCACTTCACTGGAAATGTACCACAGACCTTGAAAATACTGAAAAAGTCCTTAATTAACCTCTTAAGGAAAGAACCCTTTTTTTTCAATTTTCACCTAGAATGACATACCCAAATCTCACTGCTATTAGCTCAGGACCTGAAAAAAGGATATGCACATTCTTGATACCATTTGAAAGGAAACACATTGAAGTTTGTGGAAATGTGAAATTAATGTAGGCAAATATAACACATTAGATATGGTAAAAAAGAATACAAAGAAAAAAACATGAGCTTTTTTGTATTTTTTTTGTACCATCATCTTTGAAATGCAACAGAAAGGCCATAATGTATTATTCCAGCCTAGGCGCAATTTAGATTTTTGCCACTAGATGGCAGCAGTGTACGTGCAATGTTTTAGACTGATCCAATGAACCATTGCATTTCTGTTCAAAATGTTGTATCAAGACTGCCCAAATGTGCCTAATTGGTTTATTATAACTTCTCAAGTTCATAACTGTGCACTCTCCTCAAACAATAGCATGGTATTATTTCATTGTAATAGCTACTGTAAATTGGACAGTGCAGTTAGATTAACAAGAGTTTAAGCTTTCTGCCAATATCAGATATTTCTATGTCCTGGGAAATGTTTTTGTTACTTACAACCTCATGCTAATCGCATTAGAGTACGTTAGCTCAACTGTCCCGCGGGGGACCCACCGATCCTGTAGAAGTTTTAAGTGAAAAGACAAGAATAATGGTTTTAATTGTAGCACTTGTATTTTCATTTAAAGCAGGTTGTACAGGTCTAATAACATAGTAATAACAGGTTATAAGGGTGTAATAGTAGTTAAAACCTAGCTAATAGCCTTATGGGAAGACTTGACATGACACAATCAACTAACAGAAAACACAATCATGACTTGACAGGACCTTTAGAAAAAGACAGAAATGACAAGGCCAAACAAGAACAAGGACAGTTAACAATAAGCTCCTCCCTAACCTTGACTCATAGACAACCCGTGGACAGTCACCCTGTAAAGCAAACTTTGAAGTTGAATTTGTACAACTCAATGCCACCATCCAATTTGCACATTCTGGGGAAGCGTCATGAAATGCCACTATCTATAACTAGAAATTAATACAATAATCCGATTTCAAAACATTAGTTGCATTCTTCGTCTCATCGTCTGTAGTGTAGCAATGACATTTAGCATTATTATCAGCACCCGTTAATCATAAATATGAATCAGACTAAATATAAAATGCCAATTTGAACAACCCGATGGTCTTAAGACGATCGTCAGTGTGACTGTGATTGTGACAGATAAAGCCTTGTCATGCTCAGACGTGTCTGCTGTTTGGCGGCCATTCTGGTCTGCAGTTCAGATCCAAACACATGGAGACTTCTTGTTTGTGTGTACATTCATGCGTATGTATATAGCTACAGTGCATTCAGAAAGTATTCAGACCCATTCCCTTTTTCCACATTTTGTTACAGCCTTATTCTAAAATGGAAGAACAACCATATCTGCAGCACTCCACCAATTAGGGCTTTGTGGTAGAGTGGCCAGACGAAAGCCACTCCTCAGTAAAAGGCACATGACAGCCAGCTTGGAGTTTGCCAAAAGGCACCTAAAGGACTCAGACCATGAGAAACAAGATTATCTGGTCTGATGAAACCAAGATTGAACTCTTTGGCCTGAATGCCAAGCGTCACATCTGGAGAAAACCTGGCACCATCCCTACCGTGAAAAATGCTGTGGGGATGTTTTTCAGAAACAGAGAGATCCTGCTCCAGAGCGCTCAGGACGTCAGACTGGGGCGAAGGTTCACCTTCCAACAGGACAATGACCCTAAGCACACAGCCAAGACAACGCAGGAGTGGCTTCGGGACAAATCGCTGAATGTCCCAGAGTGGCCCAGCCAGAGGCCGAACTTGAACCAGATCGAACATCTCTGGAGAGACCTGAAAATCGCTGTGCAGCGACGCGAGTACCATCCAACCTGATAGAGCTTGACAGGATCTGCAGAGAAGAATGGGAGGAACTCTCCAAATACAGGTGTGCAGGTGTGCTTGTAGCATCATACCCAAGAAGACTTAAGGCTGTAATCACTGCCAAAGGTGCTTCAACAAAGTACTGAGTAAAGGATCTGAATACTTATGTAAATGAAATATTAAAGTTTTTTATTTATGTATATATTTTTTTATTGAAAACCTGTTTTTGCTTTATCACTATGGGGTATTGTGTGTAGATTGATGAGGGAAAAAAGCAATTCAATCCATTCTAGAATAAGACTGTAACGTAACAAAATTTGTAAAACGTCAAGGAGTCTGAATAATTTCCGAATGCACTGTATGAGTGTGTGTGTGTGTGGACAAACACACACACACACACACACACACACACACATACATCTTCAGGTACACANTGTACACACACACACACACACACACACACACACACACACACACACACACACACACACACACACACACACACACACACACACACACACACACACACACACACACACATATTCAGGGAACAGATGGGGCAGGTGAAGCAGGGCTCCTGTGCCTGAGGAGCTGTAACATGACGCTGTGCAGCAGTGTGA
This sequence comes from Hucho hucho, assembly GCA_003317085.1. NCBI lineage: Eukaryota > Metazoa > Chordata > Actinopteri > Salmoniformes > Salmonidae > Hucho > Hucho hucho. Next base: position 312,017 of record QNTS01000251.1, on the reverse strand, counting down.
CGCCCACGGCCGCCCCGGGCACTAGTTACCCGCAATTGCCACCCTCCTTGCCACCTTCCTAAAACCCCTCCTTCCATGAGGAGTGAAGACGCACGGAGCAACAGTTATGTGATGGTTACATGTTAGTTTGGAGCATTGTGAGGACTGCAGTGAGGATCTTGTTGATGTAGTAGGGAGTGATGACTCTGAATATGACTCACTGAGGAGACAGATACTATCCTGTAGACATAGAGATACTTTCTGTAATTTAACTTGGTAATGTTACTTTGATTCAATACTGTTAAAGTTAAGCCCCTGAGTTTAACCTGACCACATGACCTTCCCATGCAACAGGTGGCTCAGTGATGTCAATCCCAAGATCTGTGTTACAAAAGGTGCATCTCTGAATGCATCCCCACCTCCTAATCTCTCACGTCTCTCTCGGTCCAACAGATTACACATCACTGACACCACTGACACTGATCAGTGACTGGCTGGAGCGTAGATTTGTGTCTAAATCCTCCTAACACATGAATCATTCCAACAAATTGACCTGTACTAATCACCTGTTGGCTCTGGCTTGCTTCTCTCTGTAACGAAGAGGATGTGCCTCTCATCCCAATATATATACTGTATCTAGCAGCTACATATATAAATTGTTCAACAATTTTCCATCCTAAAAATGTTGAATAAGCAAAGGCTTTGATTTCTGGTGAAACAGGTGAAAATGGGTCTTTGAAAACATCTAGCAGAAAAAAGTCTTAAAAGTTATTAGAAATATATCAAAACACAATAATGTTGAAGTAAAAACCCCATGACAACTAATATAAAATGTATATTTAGTTTTGCAGAAATGATTTGCCTTCTGTACGTTGTCTATTGTCTTGTCATTCTGTTACCAAACACCCACATATCTTTAGAATATTTTCTCATTTCTGTCCCTCATGAGGAGGGAGGATAATGAACGTTCACAGAAGTAACAAGTAAAGGTAGACCAACCAATTAGTTATAGTGTTTTTACTGATAACAATTTAGTTTATGATTTATTAAGTGATTAAAAAGCATCATTCTTTTACCAAATCAGTAACAGAATGACCCCAAAATCTGTAACAGAATTGGCTACAATGTGAATTATTACTAGTCACAAACCATAATTGGGTCACCTGCTACTGTCCTCCCTTCCACTGTTCAGCTCATAAGAGTTTTCTTTCTCTTTCTGTCATGTGGTTGACAAAACAAGAGTGTGTAAACAGTCTGGACAACCCTCCCTCTCTCTCTCCAGTTAATGTTACCTCTACCGGCTCTTACTGACACCTGACCATGACCCCCCTCTCTTTCCATTTACCGTAACCAGCCCTCTCACCCAGTGAGCACCGAAAGTAGTTGAAATTTGGTCAGTCCAAATCTGAACCAATCATAGATGTCTGTTTCACAAGTTTAGACAGCACAGTACAGTACAGTAGAACACAGTGCAGTACAGTAAAGAAAAGTATAGTATAGGTCAGTACAATACAGTACAGTAACTGCACAGACACTGATCAGTGACTGGCTGAAACGTTAGAATGTCTGTATGATATTTGTGCGCCTGTAACTTTCTTCACTTATCATTATTCACAATTAATTCAGGATTATCCTTGATCATCGTAGCATCCACATTAATGTATTATATTCTTATTTACAATAAAAGTGACTCCAAAATGACACAATACATTATTTACCATTCATTTGTATTGGGCACAAAATAATCTGAAACACAACCAAAACAATCAGCAAATGCATCCAACAAATGTGTAGAGTCAAAAGCTTGTAGTCATTGCGTACTGTGAATATGGGAGCAAATACTTTACATTGTACTACTTTAAATACACAAATAAGTGAATTTGTCCCAATAGTGTTGGCGGCGTTAAAATGGGGGGACTATGTACAAAAGGTTCTGTAAATTCTAAATAGTTCACCGGATATAAAAATTACCCTCAAATTAAAGCTGACAGTCTGCACTTTAACCTCATAGTCATTGTTTGATTTCAAATCCAAACTATTGAAGTATAGAGCGCCAAAAAATGTAATGCTTCACTGGCAATAATTACGAAGGGCACTGTACAACAGTCCCACTGTAATACTATTGTACTGTACTGTGATGTCCAAATTTGTGAAACATACTGTAGACGTTTATGACTGGTAGAGATTTGGTGCGGTCCGGATCAACCAAATGTTGTTGGGTTTCCGGGCAGAGCTCATTAGAATAATAGACAGTGTGTAGAATAATACCCAAACATGCAAAGGAGGGTATAAACATTTTCTACCTTTATATACATATTCAGGATACATCACCATTACCATTGGCTCCCGAGTGGCTCAGTGGTCTAAGACACAGCATCTCAGTACAAGAGGGGTCACTGCAGTACCTGGTTTGAATCTAGGCTGCATCACATCCGGCTGTGATTGGGAGCCCCATAGGGCGGCTCACAATTGGCCCAGCATTGTCTGGGTTTGGCAGGGGTAGACCGTCATTGTAAATAAGAATTAGTTCTTAACTGACTTGCCTATTTAAATAAAGGATAAATAAAATAAAATGAAGAGAATTACATTCATAATTATGCAACTCTAGGTGTCGTGTCATAGCTGACAACCCATTCTTTCTGCAGACATCTTCAAATCTTAATTAGAAAACATGGTCACATAAAATACTGAGTGAGATTTTGCTGTCATTTTATTACCAAACTTTACATCTGCGCTGTTCTTTGGGTAAATGTGTTTCTCTACATTTTTAACTGTAAATTGTTAAAGGGAAACTTTGGGATTTTTGCAATGAGTGTCATGGTTCCACCTGTCACCAGAGGACAGCAAAGACCGTCCTAGAGACATTAACGACACTCAGGTGTGTCCAATTTACTCATTATGATTTCCCTGTTAAAAGAGGTGTGTTTTCTGTTGTCTTTTGCAGAAGTTTGAATTGTTTACCATGTGTGTTCATTTCCTGAGTTAGTTTTCGAAAGACTTAGTGTTTGTTGTTTTTTCTAGTGTACTGCGAAACTGCAGCTACCGTTTCTCAGTAAAGTATTATGTTTATCCTTAACCACTGATTCCTCGTCTGGTCTCTTCTCTGCACCTGGGTCCAACCTTACCACGTCACAGCAAGCTTCTGCCTTAACATGGACCCAGCAGAGATCACCCAGATCCAGAATGCTATGACCCAACAAGGAGCACTGCTGGGGCGGCAGCAAGAACAACTCTCCCAAATATCAGAGACTCTCTGGACACTTACTGATTCCCTCCAACCACGGCCCAACCCTAACCAATGCCCAAGTCTCATCGCCCAGTGCTACAGGCGTCGCCATAGTTCCTCCAGGGAACTCCAGCCCCCGAGCGGTGTGAAGGACACACGGGAGGATGCATAGGGTTCCTCACTCAGTGCTCTCTGGTGTTCAAGCTCCAGTCCAACTCGTTCCACACTGATCGGGCCATGATCACCTAAATCATCTCTCGACTCTTGGGCAAGGCCCTGGCGTTGGCAACGGCGGGGTGGGAACAGCAGCCACCATCCTTCAGCTCCATATTAGCCTTCCATCACCCAGTTGGTGGACCAGAAGCGGCAAGCCAACTGTTCAACCTCCGCCAAGGGGCCAGACCAGTGGCTGACTTCACCATAGAGTTCCGCACCCTCGCCACTGAGAGTGGGTGGGATACTGAGGCACTAGTCACCGCTTTCCACCGGGGTCTGTCTTACTCCATCAAGGATGAACTGGCTACTTGGAAACTTGGAGAGGACCTCGAGTCCCTGATAATGCTGGCCACCAGGATTGACAACCGCATCCGAGAACGTGTGAGACAGCCCCTTTTTGACACCACCCCCATATCCCGGGTTTCCACAGCACCCTACGCACCCCGAGCCCAGCATTGAGGAGCCCAGGCAGCTGGGATGCACACATCTGAGCCCACAGGAACGTGACTGCTGCCTCTACTGCGGAGGTCTCGTGAATCTCTGTTCTACATGCCCAGAGTTGACGGGAAAATGCCAGGAAATGCCAGGACAAGGGGAGACCCTGACGAGCTGTGCAGTTACCTCCCGGTTACCCAGTCACCGTCTGTCACTACCCGCAACCCTCCACTGGGACAACCGTCTGCATCAGATTCAAGCCTTCGTGGACTCTAGGGCCACAGATAATTTCATTGATCAGGACTTTGCTCCCCCTTATCCTAGGGTACCCCTGGCTAGAGCTACATAACCCACTATTCTCCTTGTCTACGGGACACTTACTAGACTGGGGTAAGGACTGCCAGACTGAATGTCTAAGACCCCCACCAAGAGCCTCGCTGTGTCCTCCTGCATCCATTGAAGTACAAGACTTCTCCACTCTCCCTCCCGAATACTTTGACCTCCGGGAGGCCTTCAGTAAGAAGCAAGCCACCACCCCAGCAATTCGACCATGAAGGCCTGATTCACACAGTCTCTTCTGAACAGTTGATGTTGAGATGTGTCTGTTACTTGAACTCTGAAGCATTTATTTGGGATGCAATTTCTGAGGCTGGTTACTCTAATGAACTTATCCTCTGCAGCAGATGTAACTCTGGGTCTTCCATTCCTGTGGCGGTCCTCATGAGAGCCAGTTTCATCATAGCGCTTGATGGCTTTTGCGACTGCACTTGAATAAACTTTAAAAGTTCTTGAAATTTTCCGGATTGACTGACCTTCATGTCTTAACTACTTAGGGAGCAGTGGGGCTTTACGGCGAAGGCACAACATTTGATTGTTTGAGGATAGCACCTCTAAAATTTCTGCATTAGCATAAATTCATAAACCAGCGCGATTCACACAAAACCCATATCACAGCGAAGGGCTTCCCAAGTGTCCAACGAAGACATCCAATGGTTCTTTTGTTAGAAAAAGTAATTTATTATATCCATAAATCTCAGTTTGGTTGGCGCGTTATGTTCAGAAAATCCAACGTCGAATCGTCCATTGAAACGTGAAGAGAACGCGTTTAAATATACCTATAAACTTTTCCTAAACAAATCAAAGACCAGTTATAATGCATCCTTAGCTATCCTTTTATGAATATTAGCGATAATATTTCACTCGGAGGGTCACCTATACGTTATATAAGTAAAATAAAGTGGGGCGCGCACCCAGTCTCGCGTCCGAGAAATCTTGTTAACATCTGAGCTCCCTTGACCATTTCCTCTTCCTATCCGTTTTGCTTAATCCTATCGCTCCCAGACTCTGTATAGAGACTGCTGACATCTAGTGGAAGCCATAGGTACTGCAGTCTCAGTCCTGGTTAAAATAAAAATGAATAGGCAGCCTGGAGAAGAAGGTCAAGTACAAATAAAACTGCAAATCCGGATGGATTTTCCTCGGGTTTTCGCCTGCTATATCAGTTCTGTTATACTCACATACATTATTTTAACACTCTTAGAAACTTCAGAGTGTTTCCTATCCAATAGTACTAATTATGTGCGTATCCTATTTTCTGGGCCTGAGTGGCAGGCATTTTACTTTGGGCACGCCAGACTCTCCAAAACCGTCACCTATGCAGCCGCTCCCTAAGAAGTTAAAGTAAGGATGGACTGTCATTTCTCTTTGCTTATTTGAGCTGTTCTTGCTGTAATATGGACTTGGTCTTTTACCAAATAGGGATATCTTCTGTATACCCCCCTACCATGTCACAACACAACTGATTGGCTCAAACGCATTAAGAAAGAAAGAAATTCCACAAATTAACTTTTTTTAAGAAGGCACACCTGTAAATTAAAATGCATTCCAGGTGACTACCTCATGAAGCTGGTTGAGAGAATTCCAAGTGTGCAAAGCTGTCATCAAGGCAAAAGATGGCTATTTGAAGAATCTCAAATATAAAATGCATGTCTTCACTATTGTTCTGCAATGTAGAAAACTTTTGACCGGTAGTGTATATGTCAAGATAGAGAAGTGTGAGTTCAACAAATCCCAAGTTTTCTTCCTGGGTCACATTATCTCTACCGCTGTCATCCAAATGGGCCCCGTAAAGGTTGAGGTGGTTGCCGACTGGTTCCATTTCACCAAACTCAAGCAGGTCCAGCGGTTCCTTGGGTTTACCAATTTTTACAGCCGTTTTATATGCAACGCACCTCTCACGGTCCTAACCCGCATTCCCAGACCCGTTTTTCCTGGACTCCCGAGGCTGACAGTGCATTCATGGAACTCAAGGGACGTTTCACCACTGGACTCATCCTGATCCTACTCGTCCATTTGTGGTAGAGGTGGACGCCTTGGACACCGGAGCAGTGGGGGTCCTTTCACAGAGGAACGAGGAGGACAAGAATCTGCACCCATGCACCTTATTCTCCAAGCGGTTCTCGCCAGCGGAACTCAACTACGATGTAGGCAACCGGAAGCTCTTGGCAGTTGAGTGGGCCCTGAGGGGTGGAGACACTGGTTGGAGGGGGCACCTCATCCTTTTGTGATCTGGACGGACCGTAAGAACTTGGTCTCCATTCAAGAAGCCAAGAGGTTGAACGCTCGCAAGGCTAGATGGGCTCTGATTTTTAACAGGTTCGATTTCACACTAGCCTATCACCCGGGATCCAAGAATCAGAAAGCAGACGCCCTGTCCCGCCAACTCAATGTCTCTAACAAGGAGAGGGACTCCGAGCCCATCATCCCCAGCTTCCGCATTGTGGCCCCTGTGATATGGAGTATTGAGACCATGGTCCGACAAGCCCAGACCCGAGAACCTGACCCCGGCGGGGGACCCACTAACAGACTTTACGTTCTGCGATCAACCCCGTTCCTAAGTACTACAATGGGGACACTCCTCTAAATTAACTGGGCATCCAGGGGTTAATCGGACACTGGAATTCCTGAGATGGAAATTCTGGGGGCCCAACATGATTGAGGATGTGAGATCCTTTGTTGCGGCCTGTTCCACCTGTGCTCAAAGCAAGTCTTCACGACAGCGACGGGCTGGGTTGCTCCAAACTCTGCCCATCCCCAGCTGGCCCTGGTCCCACCTGTCCATAGACTTTATCACAGGGTTACCTCCATCCCAAGGGCTTACCACTATCCTGGTTGTTGTTGATCGGTTCTCCAAGGCAGCCCATTTCATTGCCTTACCCAAGTTGCCCTCATTGAAGGAGACCGCTGATCTCATGATTACCCATGTATTTCGACTACATAGACTTTCCCAGAACATTGTCTCGGATCGTGGGCCCCAGTTCATCACACGGTATTGGAAAGCCTTCTGCTCCCTGTTGGGGGCGTCGTGAGTCTCTCCTCGGGATTCCACCCACAGTCGAATGGGCAAACGGAGCGGGCCAACCAGGAGCTGGAGAAGTTCCTCCACTGTTTCGTCTCCATTCAGGCCAGCAACTGGAGCAAGTTCCTCGTCTGCCTGGAGTATGCTCACAACACACTGCCAAACTCGTCCACCGGACTGTCGCCGTTCGAGTGTCAGTTTGGATTTGCCCCGAAATCAGTCAATTGAAATAAATGAATTAGGCCCTAATCTATGGATTTCACATGACTGGAAATACAGATACTCATCTTTTGGTTAAAAATACCTTTAAAAACAAAATGGGCCTCACAATGGGTCTCAGGATCTCGTCACAGTATTTTTATGCATTCAAATTGCCATCTATAAAATGCAATTGTGTCCGTAGTTTATGCCTGCCCATGCCATAACCCAACTGCCATCATGGGGAACTCTGTTCACAACGTTTACATCAGCAAACCGCTCAACCACACACCACGCTGCTGTGAGGCCGATTGGAAGTGCTGCCAAATTCTCTAAAAGTCATTGGAGGTGGCTTATTGTAGAGAAATTAACATTAAATTCTCTGGCAACAGCTCTGGTGGACATTCCTGCAGTCAGCATGCCAATTGCACACTTCCTCTACTTGAGACATCTGTGGAATTGTGTTGTGTGACAAAACATTTTAGAGTGGCCTTTTATTGTCCCCAGCACAAGGTGCACCTATGTAAAGATAATGCTGTTTAGTCAGCTTCTTGATATGCCACACCTGTCAGGTGGATGGATTATCTTGGCAAAGGAGAAATAACAGGGATGTAAACAAATTTGTGCAAAACATTTGCGAGAAATACGTTTTTTGTGCGTTTTGGAACATTTCTGGCATCTGTTATTTCAGCTCATGAGACATGGAACCAACATTTATATTTTTGTTCTGTGTACATTCACAAAACACTAGGAACACCTGCGCTTTCCATGACATAGACTGACCAGGTGAATCCAGGTGAAAGCTATGATCCCTTATTGATGTCACTTGTTAAATCCACTTCAATCAGTGTCGATGAAGGGTAGGAGAGTGGTTAAAGAAGGATTTTTAAGCCTTGAAACAATTTGAGACATGGATTGTCTATGTGTGCCATTCAGACGGTGAATGGGAAAGACAAAAGATTATTGTGCCTTTGAATGGGGTATGATGGTAGGTGCCGGGCGCACTGGTTTGAGTGTCTCAAGAACTGCAACACGGCTGGGTATTTCACGCTCAACAGTAAATTGTGTGTATCAATAATGGTCCAACACCAATAGGACATCCAGCCAACTTGACACAACTCTGGGTATTATAGGAATCAACATGGACCAGCATCCCTGTGGATGACACCTTGTAGAGTCCATGCTGTTCTGAGGGCAAAAGGGGATGCAACTCAATATTAGGAAGGTGTTCAATGGTTCTACGTCAATTATTACTGTAAAATACAATATATGATAGTTACATTGAATAAAAGCCGAACTCATTAATAAGATAAAAACAAAGTAATAGACAAAAACAACCTGTTCTGCATACACTACCTCATTCCCAACAAGGTCTGATAGATACACTAAATAAGTGCATTACAAATCATTATATAAATCCTATCCAAACTTCCTCTCCCATAATGACAGAACTATTATCATGGCGAGAGGGAGGTAATTTAGCCCAAGACAAACAATAGCTAGCTCTAAGACTCCACTCTGAATTGTATGAATATAGCTGTGGACATTCTCTCTGTTCTGTTTTACCCCCCTACCTGTACCAAACTGTATATGTCTCCCACACACTCTCACTCACTTTACCAGGCCTATCCACATGTCCTATTTCTTTATTAAATTTTTTCTGTTGTGTCTTTTTTCTGCTTCTTTCTTTCTCTTACTCTTGCTTGCTGTCTTTCGACAGTAGGCTTACATCTCTCTCTCTACCTTTCCAGCATGTCAACTGTTGAGGAATATACAGTGTAGCACATGTGGATATGTGAAACACACTCCTCAGCCACTTGCGGCACTGAATAGCTAGGTTTTCACGTGGTGTGACTGGTACGATGCTTTGGGGAAGTGGTCACGTGTTCTAGCAAGGCAAAGGTCCTGGGTTCAAAACTTGGTGTGAGCTGAATGTTACTGGCTAAGCAAGCACTGTGATGTCTGTTACATAAGCAGCAGCCATAGTTGTGTAAAAGAAAACAGTTTCATCTTTAATATATAAAGCAGGGGTCATTCCACCTCAAACACAAGAAAGAGGATTCCGACACCCACCATCTCAAATTGTTCTGGAATCGTTTCTGAAGTAGAATTTAATCTCTTAGAAATTAAGCTAATTGATTGCACCCAAATTGGCCATTTTAATTTATAGTATTCAGATAATATTCAATAAATATAGTAAGACATTGTCAAAAGTAAGACATTGTCAAAAGCCACCCCATGGACCAGTCACACCCCATGCCAATCCCACCCCAACAACGGGTATACAGTATCAGTTCTCTAAGTAGTATGAAGCAGTGGCTTGGAGTATTGCTTCTCCATACTATGTAATGTATTCCCTGTGAATCTGGTGATGTTTTTTTCTCCTGTTTAGAGAAATTAGTAATTGAAGTCACATTATTTACCAAAAAGTATTGTGAAAGTACCATATTTTTACCACTAGATGCTACTGTTCCTGCTATACCTCCACACTCTTTTATCCATTTTGCTGGTCTCTTGTGTTTATTAAATGGATCACAACATTTCCTTCGCAACTTTGGGTAGAAAACCAATAGATTTGTCTTATTATTAATGTCACGCCCTGATCTGTTTCACCTGTCTTTGTGATTGTCTCCACCCACCACCAGGTGTCACCCGTTTTCCCCATTAGTCCCTGCGTATTTATTCTGGTGTTCCCTGTTTGCCTGTTGCCAGTTCGTCTTGTCAAGTCAACCAGCGTGTTTTTCTGTGCTCCTGCTTTTTCTTAGCTCTCTTTTGCTAGTCCTCACGGTTTTGACCCTCGCCTGTCTTGACTCTGAACCCGCCTGCCTGACCATACTGCCTGCCCTGACCTCGAGCCTGCCTGCCACTCTGTACCTCCTGGACTCTGACCTTGTTCATGATGTTTTGCCTGTCCACGACCATTCTCTTGCCTGCCCCTTGGGTTATAATAAATATCAGAGACTCAAACCATCTGCCTCCCATGTCTGCATCTGGGTCTCGCCCTGTGCCCTTATAGTATGAACTGGCCATGACAGACCCAGTAGACTTGGACCAGATTCGCCACGCTGTCTCCCTGCAGGGAGCCACCATTGGGAGGCACGAGGAGCTACTGCTGGACCTTTTTGAAGGGCTTCATTCCCTGAAGGAACGCCACGACCAAGGGTTCAAGGCTATTATGGAGCAAATCAGGGAGTTAGCTCATAGGCAGCCCGCCACCTCTGAGAACCCCGCTTACCTGATCCATCCGTAGCGATATTCTGGGGATCCTGGAAACTGCCAGGGTTTTCTTTCTCAGTGCTCCCTCATTTTGAAGCTGCAGCCATCTTCATTCTTTTCGGATCGGTCAAAGATAGCGTATATTATTACGATAATGTCGGGACGGGCGCTCTCCTGGGCTACGGCAGTTTGGGAGCCACAATTCGGAACCAATGCAATTGGAAAGAGCTAGATTATCGCCTAGGGAACGTTCACGCTGGCTAAGCTCTAATAGTTGTCTGTATTGTGGTGCTGTAGGGCATTACATAGCCACCTGCCCAGTGAAGAGACCTGAATCCTTAGTAGGTACAAGTACACTGGTGAGCCTGTCTGGGAACCCTCTAATCCCAAACTCCTTTTTATGTGATCTTGCTGTGGGGAGACCAGTCTATGTCTCTCCGGGTGCTCATTGACTCTGGGGCAGATGAGAGTTTCATGGACGCTACCCTGGTATCGGAACTAAGTATCCCTACTCAACTCATCTCCGTTCCCATGGATGCCAGGGCACTTGACATGCCGCTCCATTGGAAGAGTCACGCACAGCACAGTTCCGATTAATATGTGGGTATCTGGAAACCACAGTGTGTCAAAACAGCTTCTCCTCATTGAGTCTCACCACATCCCTATTGTTTTGGGATTTTCTTGGCTCCAGAAGCACAACCCTGATATTAACTGGACCAGGGGTTCAATCCTGGGTTGGACTCACTGTCTTCCAGGCCCTGGTCAAAGATGTGCTCCGGGACATGTTGAATCATTTTGTTTTTGTCTACCTCAACGACATCCTGGTTTTATCTCGTTCTGCCCAGGAACACATTATCCATGTTTGACAGGTCCTTCAGAACTTCCTGGAAAACCAGTTGTTTGTAAAAGATGAGAAGTGCGAGTTCCACCGCTCCACTATCTCCTTTCTGGGATACATCATCGCTGAAGGGAATGTTCAGATGGATCCGGAAAAGGTGAGAGCGATGGTGGATTGGCCCCAGCCCACATCCTGGGTGCAGAGGTTTCTGTGGTTTGCTAATTTCTACCGCCGTTTCATTAGGGGCTACAGCAACCTGGCGGCCCCCCTCTCTGCACTCACCTCTCCCAAGGTACCGTTCACATGGTCTCCAGCAGTGGACAAGGCTTTTGGGGATCTAAAGCAGCGATTCCCTACTGCCCCCATCCTCATCCATCCGGACCGACTCGTCAGTTTGTGGTTGACGCTCCGACGTGGGAGTAGGGGCCATCCTTTCCCAGCGATCCTCCTGGACTCTGACCTTGTTTATGATGTTTTGCCTGTCCACAACCATTCTCTTGCCTGCCCCTTGGATTATAATAAATATCAGAGACTCAAACCATCTGCCTCCCGTTTCTGCATCTGGGTCTCGCCCTGTGCCCTTATAATTTAAATAAATTGTGTGGTCATCCTCACAATTCAAGCCGGTCCTCCATGAAAGAAATTCTATTTGTTTTAATAGCAACCTAATGCTTCACTCCAACTCTCCTTGAATAGTCCACCAAGTGGCCGCTCTCTGAGAGGGCTATCCCTGTGCAATTCTCATATGAAGAATTTACCTACAAGCTAAAAACTTTGAATAAATGGGCTGGGGACTAAAATGTTTTGACAACCCTAATAAAATAATTAATTGCATGGCAGTATTAGGTTTCAATTCAATGTCTATTCCATATTGGTTAAATGTAATTTCATTGAAATGATGTGGAAACAATGTTGGTTAAACCAGTGTGTGACCAGTGGGGTGTTGGTCTGTGATCCACTCCAAACTGTCAATGTGGTAATCATTCATCCAAATTGTGTTGATATTGCAAGAAATGTTGTCATTTCACATAGCCATACCACAACATAGCTACTCTACCTGCTTCATTCATGGCAAGAAAACAAATTGGAACTAGCTACCCAGCTAATAACAAATATTCCCACAACTTTGGGAATGTTGCAAGAACATTCATGTGTCCAGTTTTCTGTGGGTTGGTAGAATATTCCATCAACGTCACACTAAACATATACAGAACATGGTTTCCATGTTCTCAGAATATAAGATAATATTCTAGGCATGTTTCATGCGATTGTCGCAGGAACATTTCAGTGTATCAGAACGTTGCCTGATGATCCCAATTAAACATTAGGGGAACATTACGGGTAAAATTTCAAAAATGTTCTCTCTCCCTAGAATTGTTAGTTGGGTAGCTAGTTGCTAGTTGCTAGTTAATTAGGTAGCTGGTTAGCTTATATTAACCATGAAAACAAAATACGCATGAACGTTTTAAAACGTTTGCTGTCACCTTGAGGCTTGATAGGGGGTAAACGTTTATTTGTCTGAAGGGAAGTTATCTTTTTCCCCCCTATCAAGCCTAGCTAGCCTTACTGGCCAAATTAGATAACTTTCTTGATTCTAGTTATTAAGTTAAATAAAACATATACAATTAGCTTCTCCCTTTAGCATTATGTTCTTTGAGGTATTTTGAGGTATACAGCTTCTCACTTCTTTGTTTCTCCAGTTGTCAGTTTGACCACACCGTTTACTCTAATTTGTGACATCCAAATTCAAAAATTACAGTTTAGAACACAGCAGAAAAGACAGGATTTTTGTTATCCGCTGATATGGACCCTTTTCATCCAGTGTCACCACAGTGAGGCACAAGGTAATTTCACTCCCTCTGGTTTCCCCTCCATCTCCTGACCCCATCTCACTCTCCTTGCTCTCCTGTCACCCCCACATCCCCTCCCCCAGGTCCTGAGGGTAAACGCACACACACGCATGCACCCCTAACCTAACCCTTATCCTTATAGTTATCCTTACCCTTACCCTTACCCTTACCCTAACGTTAACCCTAACCCTAACCTTAACCCCAAACCCCTAACCTTAACCCTAACCTTAACCCCAAGCTTAACCCCAAACCTTAAACCTAACCCTTAATCCTAAAATATAATTTTTACTTTTCAGGACATGCTACATGTTTTCTGAATTGTTCTTGTTTTTCTATGTTAGGACATTCTTGTCACTTGTAAGGATATTCTGGTCCACACACACACAGGCACACACACACACACAGGCACACATACACACACATTCTCCATCCATTCTCACCTTTCTCGTGTCCTGAGTCGCTAACAGACCTTTCTCATTCACACGCCAGCCATGCCCTGACCACTATTCACTCCACAGGGGCAAAATCCAGTGACTCTCCATAAGTAGGATGTAGATGCAGTGTCAAGGGCGGTGTCCCAAATGACACCCTATTCCCTAGTGTAGTGGAGAAGCTTCACCTGAGACGGCTGCTGTCCAGTGGTGCTGAATGCCAGATCTCAGAATCCTCCTTTCACCGCTGTCCATGGGGCTGAAACATTTGCCTTCTTGGTGCCTACACAGAAGACACAAGACTAAAACATAAAATCCAGTATAAAACAGTATGTGGTGAACATTTCATTTACTGTGAACTGGCAGGTCTGGTGATAGTGTTGGAGCCTCCTGCCTACATATCTATGGTATGTTGTCAGCATAGCTTTGAATGACTGCCGTTTGACCCAAACTCTCTCTATCGTTTACCTACAGTCATCCCTCTATCTCTGTTCAATAAAATCAGGAACTACTTAAAAATATAAAAAAATAATAGTGAGGAACGAGTTTAGCAGAAGAGAGAGAAATGCATCTCAGGGGTAACTTAGAAGTTTCTTTGATAACTAGATAACTAAAAATAAATCCATTACAAATGCTGTGGGATGAGACTGCAGATACCATGCTGCACTCCTTACAATTACAGCTGAACCATCAATACTCCCAGCCTCCAGAAATCTATTGAAATTATCATAAGCAAATTTATCAACAAATCGGACACATCCCAGTTTCAGGTGTTTACTTATATGACCCTCTTTGACTCGGTAATGCATTTTAACCTTTGGCACAGTCAGCTGATTGGCTGATCAAGCAAAGTACAGGTACTGAAATGGGCATATGATCTCAAAGTACAGGTACCACAATGGGCATATGATCTTGGAGTGGAAGGGGTGAGGAGGGAGGGGGGGGCTTGGGTGATGTTGTTTAAAAATGCATGAGTCTGTGAGCTGAGGCGTGGGCCAGAATTTTAAACCCTACCTCGCTATATTTGCTGAGTTGCAATGGTGGAGGAGCCGGAATTAGGAGGTTTGGGTGGAATAGAGGTGGGAGGGGGTAAGCGGTTTCCCTCCCTAGTGTGTGTTTGTACCTTGGCAGAGTAAAAAACACTTCCATTGGCAATGGGAAGGAAAGGTGAGAGAAGTAACTATGCACAACAAAGTTAAACAGAAAAATTACATTTTTCCCTCTAATGTGTAATGGAATGCCATGCTCAACTTTCCTCTCATTTACTTTCAGTCTCTCTTCATCATCATCCTCACCCTGATCTGGAACAGCAAGAGCAGAGGAAGGAAAAATATATACAAATGGATTATTCCTCTTCTTTTTCATTTGAGGAAAGAGTATAACGCAAAGCATTGGGGGCAAAGGGTTTTATAGTTTTGTGGGCACTGACATTAGTACCTGGTTGATGAGATATAAACCCCAGCCAAAAGCCTAGCTATCCCCCCCCCTCCCCCCTCCCCACATGCGCTCACAAACAAACGCACACACACGCCAACACACACGCTAGGACTGACCTTGATCTCCAGTCGCTATTTTTAGAAACATACTTAATTCCCCCCTGTAACGACCAGAACGCCTCTACTACGCCCCGTTGGTCATGAAAGATTTGAGAACCACTCCTGTACCAATTAAAGCAAGAAAATACATGTTTACACTCCAACAAACCTGATGAATATTCACCACACAGACCTGGCATCTACAGTATTTTTATTTAACCTTAATTTAACTAGAAAGTGCCATCATTGAAGTCAGAGTAATGGTTTGGCCCGGTTTACTTACTGAATAGAGTTTATTTTTCGGTTACTTACTGCTGAAGTACTGAACATACAGAAGAAGTAATGACATTGTGTAAAATCAATGGTGTTATCTTTCCCGTAAGGTGTCATATCATTGTGTGTCATGTAGTGTTATGTGATTGGGAGGAGTAGTGATACTGTGTTACTGTATAAGTGGGGTGGGTCTGAGGGAGATGCTTCAGGCTGTTCTGTGTAGCTTTGAGGAAAAGCACTCTGTCATGCGGATGAGCACACGAGGTGACCGTTTTGGAGAGCCTGGCGTGCCCAAAGTAAAATGCCTCCCATTCAGGCCCAGACAATAGGATATGCACATATTTGGTACCATTGGATAGGAAACACTCTGAATCTTCCAAAACTGTTAACCATTTGTCTGTGAGTAAAACAGAACGGATATGGCAGGCAAAACCCCAAGGAATTTCTGTCCTGGAGAAAGTGGTTTTCACAGAGTGCCTCATTTGGAACCCCTCCCTCATGAAAATGCCCATAAAAGGGCATATGAATGCAGTACCGATCGCTTCCTCTGGATGTCAACAGTCTCGAGAAAGTGTTTTGATTCTGTTCAGATGAAATAGAGCAGAGAAGAAGAGGAAATCAGGAAGTCTCCCTTTGGAACTCTATAGGAGTGGATGCGCGCTCTCGGGAAGCGCGCACTGTGTTTTCCTCCGTCTGTAGAGCTCAGTTTATATTCCGGTAGATTTATTATAGTAAATATACGTAAAAGTGTTCCTAAGGATACATTTAAAACTATGTTTGATTGTTCTTGGACAAGTTTATAGGTATAAGTTGAACGAGTTCTAGTCACGTTTCAATGGAGTAGTGGACGCTGTAGTTTCTGATTATAACGTGCGAACCAAATGGAGATTTATGGATATAATAAATGACTTTTTCTAACAAAAGAACCATGGATTGTCTTCATTGGACACTTAGGAAGACCTCAGCAGAAGTTCTTCAACAGGTAATTGATTTGTTTTCGCTGTGAAATGTGTTGTGTGTGCCAAGCTGGCTAATGAATTCATGGCTATGGGAAAAGTATGTGAAATACTACCCTCAAACAATCAAATGTTGTGCTTTCGCCGTAAAGCCTTTTTGAAATCTGACAACGCTGTGATATTGCCAAGAAACAGAGCTTTTGATGAGTATGGAACACTTGTATATTGGTGGATGTTTAATAATTCAACTTTTGGATTTTGAATTTGGCGCCTCACATTTCACCGGGTAGTGTCGGGAGTGGGGCGCTAGCGCCCCAGTGATCCCCAAGAGGCTACACTGCAGTATTTAAGGCCTCAACCCTCATTTTCCAGACTGGTACAACACTGAATAGCTTCACCATTGAGCAGAGCGCACGCTCACAAACAAACAGGCAGAACCAAAATAGCTTCTGCATTGATCTTGAACGGAACACGAATCAGAGAGAGAGAACAGGTAGAAAAAGTCCTGGGGAGGGGGAGAGTGAAAGAGAGAGAGAGAGAGCGAGAGAGAGACAGACAGAGAGAGAGAGAGAGACCGACAGAGACACAGACAGACGTCATCACCTGTTTTTACTGTATCACTAAAGCTTTATATACAGTCATTCCATTTTTCTCCAGCTCCTCCACCAATTTGGATAACTGTGTGCTGTGTAAACAGTATGCTGTGTAAACAGTCTGTTTTCATGCAGGGAAAACCTTCCTGTCAGCGTGAATAGAGCTCGTTGAACAACAGCACCTGGCTTAAAGGGATAAATATTTATGGTACTGGACTCCAGAGAGGATACAGGAGCTGAATACACACTATGTCATAATAGCAGGGTTACTGACTCGAAAGCAAACGGGATAATTTTCTAAAAGTGGATGACATATCAATACTCTCTATGTTTTATTAGGGTCTCACAGAGCAGCAAGGGAGCCGTTTGCATCTGATTACAAGCTGTAAATCTGGAGGATGATTCCATGCTGGCTGGACAGTAAGGCTAAGGGTTTCATATGGGTATTGATCGCGAAGTAGACATGGGAGGTTTAAACAGAGCAAACACACAAGCGTACAGCGGGTCCGAAATTATTGACACCCTTGATAAAGATGAGCAAAAATGACTGTATAAAATAAAGAATTCAAATACTGAGCTATTGTATATTGTATGCAAAAAACAATGGAACATTATATTATTTTCGCATAATAAAATGTATCATAGAACAACATTTTGTTTAACAAGTAATAAAACTAAATCTGAAATAGGTACACTACCGTTCAAAAGTTTGGGGTCACTTAGAAATGTCCTTGTTTTTGAATGAAAAGCAAATTTTTTGTCCATTAAAATAACATCAAATTGATCTGAAATACAGTGTAGACACTGTACAATGTTGTTAATGTTGTAAATGACTATTGTACCTGGAAACTGCTGATTCTTAATGGAATATTTACAGAGGCCCATTATTAGCAACTATCACTCCTGTGTTCCAATGGCATGTTGTGTTAGCCAAGTTTATCATTTTAAAAGGCTAATTGATCATTAGAAAACCATTTTGCAATTATGTTAGCACAGCTGAAAACTGTTGTCCTGATTAAAGAAGCAATAAAACTGGCTTTCTTTAGACTAGTTGAGTATTTGGAGCATCAGCATTTGTGGGTTCGATTGCAGGCTCAAAATGGCCAGAAACAAAAACCTTTCTTCTGAAACTCGTCAGTCTATTCTTGTTCTGAGAAATGAAGGCTATTCCATATGAGAAATTGCCAAGAATCTGAAGATCTCGTACAGTGCTGTGTACTACTCCCTTCACAGAACAGCACAAACTGGCTCTAACCAGAATAGAAAGAGTAGTGTGAGGCCCCGGTGCACAACTGAGCAAGAGGACAAGTAAATTAGAGTGTCTAGTTTGAGAAAAAGACGCCTCACAAGTCCTCAACTGGCAGCTTCATTAAATAGCACCCGCAAAACACCAGTCTCAATGTTAACAGTGAAGAGGCGACTCCGGGATGCTGGCCTTCTAGGCAGAGTTGCAAAGAGAAAGCCATATCTCAGACTGGCCAATAAAAAGAAAAGATTAAGATGGGCAAAATAACACAGACACTGAAGCTGCCAGTTGAGGACTTGTGAGATATCTGTTTCTCAAATTAGACACTGTACTTGTCCTCTTGCTCAGTTGTGCACCGGCGCCTCACACTCCTCTGTTATTTTAATGGACAAAAAATGTGCTTTTCTTTAAAAAACAAGGACATTCCTAAGTGACCACAAACGTTTGAATGATAGTGTAGGTGTCAAAATGATTGACACCCCTGTTTTCAATACCTTTCAATACCACACCTTGCAAGGATAACGGCACTGAGCCTTTACACATTGGGAGGGATTCCAGACCATTCTACACCCACGTATGCAAACACGCACACAAACACACAAACACACATACACACACACACACAATACAAATGTATTCACTGTAATTATAGACACCTTCTGACAGATTACTGAAGAGAATGTGTTTTTCTCCCACTCGAAGATCTACACAAATCCAAAAGAGAGGGAGACAAACACAACAACACCACAACAGAGACTTCATATGACAGCTGAGGTATAAAAAGGAGAGAAATGACCAAATCACCTCAAACACATTTTCTACAAAGAAACGAACAAAAACAGAAAGCAAGTGGGAGAGTGTTTGTGACACCCTGAGGGGAAGAGAGGAGTAAGGAAGTGACAGAGTAGGCAGGAGAGACAGAGACAGGGACACACACACACACAGAGAACCCCCC